>RCUC01131291.1:0-22729 GCA_003697995.1 Taxidea taxus jeffersonii
TCCGGGGCTTGTTTTCCCTGACCTTCCACAGGGGTGGTTTGTTCTCTCTGGGTGGACATTTGTGACTCTGCCTTTTCTCTCCGGATGGTGCCCCTGCTCCTTAGGCCAAGCAGAGATCATGGAGCCGGCTGATATGGCGACAGCAAAGGTAGGATGGAAATGCTGCCGGCCGCACTGTGCGTAAGTGGCTCCGCTGGGCAAGTTCTGCCTTTGGTTCACTTTTCTCTCCCCTCCTGTCCCTCAGCCCACCAGTCCCCAGCGTCCAGGGGCTGTGTCAGAGCGGAGGAAACCAACCTGAGCAGGATGCCCTCAGGAGAGGGGAGGAAGGGCTCCTGTCTCACAGAACACACCCCTCACCTTCACATGCCCTGGAGTCCGAGTGGGTAGGGGGCGGGGACTCTAGCTCTGTCTGGGCTGACTTCTGTGTCCATCGTGTCAGCTCTGCCTTGTGTTTTCATTTATCCATATCCTGTCTCTCTTTTCTGCCTCTACCTCACACCGCAGTGCTCTCTCCACCCATCTGTGCCATCCCTATCCTTCCTGCCCACCTTCTGTTTGCTTCTCTCTTCCTCTGCCTGTTGTATAAGGAATGGGTGGGGTGGGTGTGGGCCGGACGGTCTTGAGAGCGGAGACTGCCTCTCATCCTGCGGCAGATGATGGCCTTGGGATTGGCGAGGAATTGGGCTCTGAGTGGCAGATGCTGCTGCTGTCCCCTCCCACCACTCATCTGATGCCCCAATGAAAGTGTGGGTCTGGGCCCCTCTAGGGAGTGGTGCCCCGGGCTTTGTTGCGTGGACCCTGCTGGCTCACTAGAGGGCGTTCCTGAGACAGATTTCGAATCCCTCCTGAATCCTGCTTGCAGTTTGGAATTTGTTTTTCTGTGTGTTTTCCCCAACAAGGAACTTGAGCCCTTGGGAGTGGATGGGGGTTCTAAGGAGGGCTCTAGCCTCAACCCCGGCCCCTATGTGTAGGGGGAGACTTATAGTCCTAGAATTTCTCAGCACCTGGTTGGGCGGGGGCTTGCCTTTTTGGTCGGATGGCAGGGTCTCCTTCGTTTCCCAGATGCAAGACTGGACAAAGCTAGACTTCTGGAGCAGTTGGGTACCCCAAGTGTATATGGAGGAGAGGATAAGGTTGGAGGGCCAGGCAGCAAGGGTGCCGTGGGCATTAATGCGTTCTAGTGGTTAAGACATGTCACTGCGAATTGCCGATCTGGGCTCCCAGCCCCTTTCTCTTAACTCCCACATGCGGTATGATCTGACCCAGATTACTTAACCTGTTGGGATTAAGTCTTCTATTCTGCACCATGGTGAAAATTACAGCTATTGTTTTAACCAGCTTAGATTCATCAAATACTTTTTCTTTGAAGAAAGGAGAAGGTTCCATTTTGTGGAGGCCCTGACCATCCGCTCATCCAGATTGCAGACTCTCTACTCAGGCGGGTGAGCCGGCTTTGGAGCTGGACCATTCCTGAGGCTAGCCTTTGCTTTCAGGACCTTGAAGAGTGAATCTGATTGATCACTGGACACAGATACCATTTAACCCCAGGACAGTGATGCTTTTGCTTTAACCTTCTCTCCTCCAAAGTCTTTGGAGGGAGTAGAGTTCAGGTGCTTTCAGTCTGGGCCCATGAACCGGGAAGTTCCTTAGGAGAGGGTCCGCAAGCCTCGATCATTTGTAGGTGGAATTTTGTATCTCTGTGCATTTTTCTGGGACTAGTACCCATGGCTCTCACCAGATCTCTAGAAGGCTTAAAACTCAGAAATGTTTAAGAAGCTTTTGCATTTTGCAGCCCAGGTGCCGAGAGAGCTTATGTATGATGGCCGATGTACCAAATCTCTGATCGCGTATCAGTGCAGTGCCAGTGTTGAGTACAGATTAATGTTGTGACTCATTGGTACCGCGTTTACATATGGCTTGGATGCCTCTTCTTTAATACATCATCGTATGTGGATATATTTCTAAATACATGTAAGCGCACCTCTCTTACCTTATCCTTTCCCCTTTTAGTTCTGAGGTTCTGTCCCCAGGGTTTCTCTTAGCCCCACATATGTTGGGTTCAGGTACCCCAGGATGAAATAGCTTCTGGTTTGGAAGCGTGGTCAGTCCTGATGACAATACTACCTGTTCAGACTGCGTGGGGCTCCTGGAGGAGGGCTGTTGAGGGAATGACTTCATCTCCCGGAGTCTGGATTTTGAGGCTCTGTTACTGCATTGCCACCCACCCCCACTCCCCACCCCCGCTGCCATTTTTTAAGGTTGTGGTTTCAGATTGGGGCCGTCTGATGTCCTGACATGCCTGGGTTAAGATATGTGGATGGTAAATTGTGCCCTGAGAGTTTCTGTTTCATCCCCAAGAACAATTGGTGGACATTCATCTGTCCATACACTCGAAGAGTGTGAAATGCTAGGAATATGTCAGCAGAAGACTCAGGGTGGAGGTTTCTGTTCGATGGTGTGTGTTTGAGCACCGTGAGCGCTTGTTCATGGGTTGTTGGGGGAGACGGATGAGTAAACACATTATGATGGTACAAGGTAATCGGGGTTGTAACAGAAGTTGAGGTCAGCAGGGAAGCACTGAAGAACTCTTTGATGTTCCCTGGGCAGGCAGGAGGGCTTTCTAAAGGAGGCCACACTTGCTCTGAGACCTGAGGCATCGGCATCGGTGGGGGCTTCTCAGTTGGACAGGAGAAGGGAGAGGATATTATGAACCCAAGTCAGACAGATGTGCCTTCCAGTGCTGACACCGCTGCCCACTGCTTCTGTGACCTTGAGCAGATTCTCTCCGTCTCTCATCTCTGCATCCTTATTTGTAAGTGAGGGCAGTAGTGTGGATCCTGCAGGGTTGTAGTGAGGATAAATGAGATCATGCCTGGCACACCGTGGCTGTTCCCCGAGTAGAGCGAGGTGAGGGAAGGAGGCAGCATGAACATGGCAAAGCCCAGGTCACTGCAAGCACTTTGGCATGATCAGGCCTTAGGAACAGAGGATGAAACTAGATGCAGGAATTGACAACCCATGACAGCCTTACACAGTCCTGAGATTATGTTGATACTGGGAACAATCGAAAAATTTTAGGATATCACTGGATTTGCTTTTGAAAACGTACTCTCTGGCCACGGGGTAGACGGATAATTGATCATTTCCTTATTTGGTGCCATCTCCAAGACTTTTTTGTTGTTGTTTGTTTTTTGCTTTTGACATAAATCTATCTTCTCAGACTAAACTATAAGCTTTTTAAAAAAAATTTTTTTAATTAAAAAAAATTTTTTTTAAGATTTTATTTATTTATCTGACAGAGATCACAAGTAGGCAGAGAGGCAGGCAGAGGGTGAGAGGGGGAAGCAGACTCCTGGCTGAGCAGAGAGCCCGATGCGGGGCTCAATCGCAGGACCCCGAGACCATGACCTGAGCCGAAGTCAGAGGCCTTAACCCACTGAGCCACCCAGGCACCCCTAGACTATAAGCTTTTTAAGGGCGGAGTGCTAGTGTGTTTCCACTTTTTAAGCCACAAGTGCCCCCCCCCACATCCCCTAGCATCTAGCATATTACTTGGTATATAATAGACACTCAATAAAGATATGGTGAGTGAACACAAAAATTGGAGAGAAGGTAGCCCTGCAGACCTAATAATGAGAATGGAAAAGCAGGTAAGAAAGTGAAAGCAAGACACAAACTTGAATCACTCCAGGAGCTAGAATTGACATGTCTTTGTACCTGGTTCAGTGGGAAGGTGGAAGAGGAGCATGGGGTGAGGGCCAGGTGTCTGACCGGGTGACTTGGTAGGTCACGGTGCCATCTACTGAAGCAGGCACCAGGAGGTTGGAGTCAGAAGGAGGTGCCAGAGGGGCAGTGAGAAGCTTTGTTTATTCCGGCGGGCTTTGAGGTGCCCGTGGGACATCCAGGGGAAGGTGTTCAGGAACAATTGAGAATTTGTGTCTGAGGTTAGGGGAGGGGCAGGAGCTCTCTGCGTGGATTTGAGAGGCTCAGCCATACTCCAAGGCATTGTCAAAGCATTCAAGAGTAGATTTGGTCATCATGAGAAAAAAGACATACAACTATGTGTGGTGATGGTTGTTAACCAGGCTTGTTGCAGTCATTTCACAACGTATACGAATAATGATTCATTGTGTTTTGCACCTGAAACTAATATAATGTTATATGCCAATTACATGTCAATAAAATCCCCTGGGTTAGGAACCTCTGTGACCCAGATGACCCCTTAAAGACAAGGGAGTTGACTGGAGAAGGCTTTCAGATCCCTTTTCCCAGCAGTTAAGAGGCAGAGCCCCTCCTCACAGCGGAATGTGAGCTGCTGGGACCCGGGAGCCCTTCCTCATAGGGAAGTCTGAATTTGGGGACGGAGGAGAGAAGTTGAAAGAAGCTGGTGGACTGACACAGAATTGCCACACAGTTCTTTTACTTACAGAAGGCAACAAAACTACCATCTAAAATGCCCACAACCACTGTTTATATTTAAAGAATATTTTTTAAGAATATTTTAACACAGATTTAAGGGGACATGTTATCGAAAACTAAAATATATTTATGGAAGGACACAGGTGCACTTACTGAATGTCTCTGATTATAAGGCACGTGGAACCTGAGCTCATGAGGATGCCATTCTCAGTCGATCGTGATGTTTAGAGAAAATAGTAGCTGTAGGGGCCTGAAACATCTTTGAACATTTTTCCCCCTGGCCTTAAGGCTCTCATGAGAAAATGTCCTAATGGTAGGAAATGAAACTTCAAATTCCAGCCCATTAGACACAGTCTGCTCTGTCCAAATAAACCTGTGTTTACTGGCAGCGAGAATAGCAGTATGTTCCGAAGGCACTATTTCTGGACACCTGTCACGCTAATAAGAAGTTCTTGCCTCCATAAAGGATGATGACAAATATTGGATCCTTTCTCTGGCTGACTCTTTTTGTGTTAAGACCAGACTAATCAGGAAATAATTGTCACAGACAGACTCCATATTGGTTAGCTGAGTATGTCCGCCATTACTTGTTAATTGGTTGAAAAATTGGCATAATGATTACAGACCTATGTTCACTCAGGGAAACAGAAGTACTGTGTCCTGATTATCTCTGCTTCTCTTACACGACTTACTACTTTAAACTTTATGTTAAAACTACTTAATGGAACTACTTCATGCCCATGTCTTATCTTCCTTATTAGACGATAAGCTTCTGGAGAACAAGGAGGATCTTGGATTTATTGTTGAAATACTATGCCGATTTGCCTGAGTGCTGAACGTAGTAGGCACTCAATAAATATAGGAATTGTCGAATAAATAAATGGCTGGCAGATGTTGCAGAAATACCGCAAAACAAAAATATAGAAATATCCTCCACAGAATAGGGAAAAATCAGGAGCTTTTGTTTAGGTAAAGAAGAGAAAGAAGATGAGGCATGGAGATGGCGTCTGGTTCTTGCAGTAGGTAGTTGTAGTCTGTGGACACCGATTGGGGAATCATGGTAATCATGGTTAAAGTGTGCTGGGCACCTGATAGTAGGTCACGGGTTAGGTCATTGACAACCTAGCCACCATATGGGTTGTTGCCATCACCTTTGTGTAGATGGAGCGGAGGCATAGAGAAATGTGGTTGACTTGCTCAGGGTCCCATAGCTATTACTCATGGACCTGAACTCAGGTCTAAGTCCAGAATCCCCGTGCGAAACCACAGCACACACACCCCCGGGACTGGTGTCAGACCCACATCAATTACAAATGTGATTTTTCTAGGTTTGTCTTCTTACCCAGCCGTCTCTCAGCCAACAGTAGATTCTTGCGTCCTTGGCCAGGAGTCCTTCACTGTTAAGATGAGTGAACACTCAACGCCGTTCATCAGTTTGTTAAGGGTCCTCCTCACGTGTGGCTTAGATGAGAAGGGAGAAGTTTCCATTTGGTAGGAGGAGAGCAGGAGCAGCTGGCCGTGGGTGGATGGGTGCTCCCTCCCCCGAGAGAACCTGAGTTTATAAGCTCCCTTCTGGGTGCCTGATACCATCAGTCACCCTGAATTTCTCCTGAGAATAAACCCGGAGGATCAGGGTGGGTAATTAGAAATCTGCCTTGTTTCTCCCATCTGGCAGGAGAGATGTTTTCTTTTGTTATGCATGTAATCAGAATGAGTAAAATCAGGTGAGGGCCCCTTTCCTGGTTGGTGGGGTTTCTCTAAGGTGTGTGTCTCTTTCCTGACAGGAGGGCTGTACCACCCGAAGGCCACCCTTCTGTCCAGCAGCAGAAAGAGCTGTGATCTGGAACACATTAATGAAGGAGACGGACAAATGAGCCAGCACTGAGGCGGGCAGGCAGGTTTTCAGGCAGCCGGGAGAGATTTCGGGAGGTGAAGGGGAGAGGGATGTAGGCTAGAGAGGGGAGGGGGGGTCCTCTTTGGGATTTCCATAGCCAGACAGAGCAGAGCCGAGGAGGCCGGGAAGTCTCCATGGAGAAGGGATGTCCAGAGCTGCCTTGACAGAGGTCCCGCTGGGCTCTGCCTCTCAGGTGAGCAAGAGAGGAGATTTCTTCCTGGCCTGGCTGAAGAGAGGCTCTGAGGCTAGCGTGAGAGGAGGGGGTTCATGGAACCCAGCACCGGGCCTCACCTTTCTGCTTTTCCTCTTTTCACCAACCACAGTACCCCCTTTACCTTGGGGCTAGGGACAGCCTCCAGCAGTAGGAGGAGAACTGGACCCCCTCCCACCCCACCCCGCATAGCCTCAGTCTCTTCCTCCCTGAAATGTGCCTTAGTAACACTCCCTGGGTGTTGTGAGACTCACAGGACATAATGTAGGGGAGACTACTTTACGCTCTAGAGTGGCCCCACTGCTTCCATCTTGTCTTCCTCCCTCTCGAGTCAGCTGGGGTGGTGAAGCAGTTGGGGGCAGGATGAAGCTGGCTGGAGCCTGGCTTTGCCCTTGCCCATCCTGTTGGTGGCCTGAAGGAACATTCTGGATTAGCAAATTGTGAAGGAGGAGCAAAGAAGCATGTGGGGGGGTGGTATGTCTCTCCATTTTTTATTTTTACTTTTTGCTTAACTCCAGCGCCCTGAGTGATTCCCTGGGGTCCCCGAGGCAGAAGGAATCCTACTCGAAATGAACCGAGCTCTGCTGCTCTGTGGCCCATGCCACCCTTCCCCTCCCCTCCCTTCCCCTGTCCTCCGTACAGTGGACTGGTGGGGCTGGAGGGCAGGGGTGTGCACATGGGTCCCAGCACAGGAGGGGAGGGGCAGGCTGGGGAGGCTCCCAGCTGGGAGCTGACACAGATGAACAGACCAGAAGGCGAGGCCAATGCCTGCAGCCCACACTGTCACCCCAGAGCCAGTGACTAATAGTGGCAGAGGGTGGGGAGAAGAGAGTGTGGGGGGGGGGAGGAGGGGACAGGGAAGTGGGGAGCACCTAATCGGGTGCGCTCTGGCCATCTGCCGTCCTCCCCTCACACAGGCTCTATTGACTGCGGTTTGGGATTTGGAAGAGGATTCTGGCTGGAGGACGAGGAGGCTTGTTGAAATGGAGTGTTTCCGAGGCTGCTCCTCCCCCGCTGCTCCTCTCACCAGCTTCCTGACCTCCAAAATGCTCCTTAAATATAACACTCCCAGCGCCTGATGACTCCCCTGCCTGAGCCCGGAGCTCTGATTCCCCAGCGTGTGACTGCAGCACTGCTATGTCCCAGTTCTGCCCGCTCCTGGAGGCTCGCAGCTCTGCCCTGGTCCTGCGGCTCTCCTCTCCTCTGGAGGCGCGCACAGGATCCAGGATCCAGAAGCTCGACGTAGAGGGGTAGCCTCGGGGATCATATCCAAGGTCTATTTTCTGCTCCAGATAGGCTCCCAGTAACTTCCCAAGGTCATGAAGAGGCGGGAGCTTCTGGTAGTGAAAAGAGCCTCTGATGGGTGGGAGGTGGGGGCCGAACTCTCTGGTGAGTTCTGGGCTCACAACTGCCAGGTTTCCCGTGGCTGAGGCCTTGGGTGTCTGCATAGCTCTATGCTCTGGTTCAGAGACCTCCCACCAGTCCTTAGGGATGAGGCAAGAAGCATCAATCCTGATTTTGTTGGCCTGGGAGGGGAACAGTACTGGGGTGGTGAGACCTTCAGGCTTGTAGGAGGCCAACAGAAGCTAAAATCAAAAAGGAACTTCTTCAACCTGCATTCTAAACCCAGTAAAGTTTGGAAGAAACCATTGTATTTATAGCGAGAGGTTAGGAGGATACAACTCAGCCTTCAGTTAACCAGACTTATAAACACAACAAGCTTGGGAATATCCATGAGCCTGGGAAGGCCATTTTTGAACTTAGGTCTTTGAAAATGCAGATAACACAAATTGTCACTGTCAGCCCCTCCCCACCACCGTCCTGCTGCCTTGTCTCTTTTGTTCACAAACACCCAAAGGAGAAGACTGGTGTCAGGTATTTTCTAGTTACTTTGTTTTTAAATTGTTTTTGCTAAATACTGAGCAATTATTTATAAAGCATTAAATATGAGGGTGCCTGGGTGGCTCAGTGGGTTAAGCGTCTGCCTTCGGCTCAGGTCATGGTTCCAGGGTCCTGGGATTAAGCCTTGCATCAAGCTCCCCGCACAGCAGGGATCCTTCTCCCTCTGTCCTTCCTCCCAGCTTGTGCACATGTGCTTGCGCTGTCTTTCTCTCAAATAAATAAATAAACTCTTTTTTAAAAAAGCATTAAGTATGTATAAAGCATACAAAAAGAAAAAGCAATAAGCACAGTATACTTCTTGCCTATCCTGCTGATTCCACCGTCTGCCCCACTCTATAAAGGTGACGACCTTTCTGAATGTTGATGTTGTCATGTGCTTGATTTGTTTGTTTGTTTGTTTTAATGTACACAGGCTGTCTAGCTGTACAGATCCAGAATACCTGGGTACTCTGAGTGCTGATGAGGCTGAGCACCTTATCAGTATATGAATATGAGCTGTCTTGTTTCCTCTTTGTTCTCTAGCTGCACGTGCATGGGATTATACTCTGCATTCTTCACTGATTGGCTTCCTCTCTTAAGCATTGTTTCCGAGATTCAATCACTTGGTTGCTCAGTATGGTGATTTATAAATTTTCTGGAAGTTATATACGATGGGCACCGTAAGAAAATCCCAGTTATTTGTCCTTTCTGCTGTTGGTAGACCTCCGTTTCCCGGTGTGGGGGTTTGTTTCTGCAGACCGTGTTACTACACAGCGTGATGTCTGATGTTTCCCCTTCACCTCTCTTACTGGAAGCTTCCTGTGGTGGCTGGAATGGAACCGCTAGCGGTTAGGGGATGCATTTCTTCAACTTGCCCACGTTAATACCAGATGGTTTGCTTCGGTAGTTGAACCATGATACATGTCTACAAGCTCCTTTCCGTCATTTTTATGACCAGACTTTTTAACTTTAGCCAATCAGATGGGTATGAAAGGACATCTCATTGGCATTTTAGACTTGCATTTTCCTGAGTGCTAATGAGGTTGAGCACCTTTTTATATATTTATTGATCATCTCCTCTCCTGAAAGTGCTTATTCAAATCCCTTGTCTATTTTTCTAATTGTTTTTCTTTTTCTTATTGATTTGTAGAGCATGTTTTTTTAAATAAATTCTGTGAACAGTTCCTTTTTCGATTACATTTGCTGCAAAGTTTCTCCCAGAAAAACCTTGTCTTTTCTCCCTCTTAATTTTTTTAATTTTTAGATTTTACTTATTTATTTGACAGAGAGAGAGATCACAAGTAGGCAGAGAGGCAGGCAGAGAGAGTGGGGGGGAAGCAGGCTCCCCGCTGAGCAGAGAGCCCGATACGGGGCTCGATCCCAGGACCCTGAGATCATGACCTGAGCCGAAGGCAGATGCTTAACCCACTGAGCCACACAGGTGCCCCTCTTTTCTCTCTTTTTATGATCAGTTTTGATGATCAGGTGTTCACAGGTTTACTGTGGTTGAGTTTCCTCAGCCTTCTCCATTCTGGACGTTGTTTTGTGTGTGTGTGTGTGTGTGTGTGTGTGTGAATTGTTGAGGAAACCCTTGGGCCACTGTCTGTGTGAGGATCAGTTGGTAATTATGACTTATGAGGGGAGATGGTTTTTTTCCTCCTTCAGTTTCTGCCAAGGTCAAAGACAGGGCTGTCCTTTAGTTCCTCAGCAGCATGTGGGACTTTTTTTTTTTTGTTTTTTGTTAGAGAGAGAGAGAGAGAGAGAGCGAGCGCGAAAACAGGCAGACAGAGTGGCAGGCAGAGGGAGAAGCAGGTTCCCCGCCGAGCAAGGAGCCCGATGTGGGACTCGATCCCAGGATGCTGGGATCACGACCTGAGCCGAAGGCAGCCGCCCAACCAACCGAGCCACCCAGGTGTCTGTGGGACTTTCTTTTAAGCTCATTCTTAAGGTGAGGGTAAGCCAGCAGGGCCTACTTGATGAGGTGATCTCCTTTCCTTCTCACCTTCTTGGGCTTCTGGTGTTGTCTCTGTCCACCATGTTCTGTGAGGTCCAGAAAACCCCAAGTCCCCGTTTCGAAGGTTCTACAGATGCCTTCTCTAGAAAACATACCCATAAGGCTTTCTTTAATTTTCTGGGTTTCTGCCCTCACTAAATTTGTGGCCTCTAAGTATGTCTCACTGTTTTGATAGCTCATCAAGCATTTTAAAAGAATTTCCTCTTTTTTTTTTCTTCCTTTCTAGATGTTTTATTTTATCCAGCATTTTTAGTTGTTTTTAGCAGGAAGGTCCACCAGCATATCTAGTCTGCTATATTGCCAGAAATAGAAGTCTTTGGACTTTTGTTTTTTCTTTAAAAAATTCTCTCCCTTTCCATGGGGCGCCTGGGTGGCTCAGTCAGTTGAGCATCTGACTTTTGGTTTCAGCTTAGGTCATGATCTCGGGATGGTGAGGTCAAGCCCTGTGTCAGGCTCTGTGCCTAGTGAGAGTCTACTTGTCCCTCTTCTTCTACTTCTTCCCCACAAGTTTTCTCTGTCTCTCTCTCTCTCTCAAATAAATGAATAAATAAAATCTTAAGAATAAATTCTTGCCCTTCCTGAAATACAGACATCAAGGAGCAGCCAGATTGCAGAGTCAAGCAGAAGCAAGAGAATCGAAAGTATCTTCCTGACCATTAATCCATGCATTCACCCCCCAGAGTAATCTAGAATTATTGTCAGTGCTCACAGCTTGCCGGTTAGGAACCTTTCCAAACCATACAGAACAGTCTGCCCTCTGTGATAAGATCAAGAAGGGAAATATACTGAGTGATGAATGTCTTTCATCTTGCTTGGTCTTATTCTTTATTTCAAGGAAAGATAGCAATCTCGTGGCTCTTTAAAGCCATATTTCGATCATTTTTTAAGATTTTCTTATGGACCACGACAATGGAGCCAGGTTCTAGAGCTCTCTGAAAAGCTCTGGTTTCAGAAACCGGAAACAGCCAAGGGGAATTTGAGGCAGTTCATTGCCTCCCAACCCACAAGGTTCTCCTTGTCTTGTTACTCACGTCACATTCATACACTGATACATAAGCAAGCTAACTCATCAGCAATAGTAGTGGAAAGAAGGAGCTAACTTGACTCAGCATCCCTTTTCACCTGTTGCCTGGTTGCCTGCCTTTTTCACTTTTTGCCTTGGGAGCATGTGAGCCCTTATCCATCAACTTGTCTGATAGATTTTTTTTTTTTTTTTAAATAAGAGTACATCGTGATTAAGAGACTGGGTTTTTTTTTTTTTTTTAAGATTTTATTTATTTATTTGTCAGAGAGAGAGGGAGAGAGAGTGAACGAGCACAGGCAGACAGAGAGGCAGGCAGAGGCAGAGGGAAAAGCAGGCTCCCTGCCGAGCAAGGAGCCCAATGTGGGACTCGATCCCAGGACGCTGGGATCATGACCTGAGCCGAAGGCAGCTGCTTAACCAACTGAGCCACCCAGGCGTCCCTAAGAGACTGGGTTTTGAGGTTGAACATGCCCGAGTTCAAGTTTCAAGCTTGCAGCTTGTTGGCCGTTGAGCGTTAGTCAGATCTTAGATGCTACACTTGCTTCCAATAGCGCTGCCTGAAAAATGATGATCATCACTACTTTGTAATATGGATATGAGAGTTAAATGAGATAATGCAACCAAAGGCTTAGCACAACGCCCAACATAATATGCTTCTAATGCATTCTTATTAATAGTTGCAAGGAGTTAAAAAAAATAGGTAAAGAGTTAAAGCCAAAGAATTTAAAATAGTGATTTGCTTCTCATGGAATATTGGGAAATTTGATGCAGGTTTTATGTGTTATCTCTGATCAGAGCGGCCGGAGGGGCACATGAGAATTGTCTCATCTACCTAGAGCACTCTAAGTGACATTTGTCCAGGAGCTGGTGTCACTGGTCCTGGGAGGCCCTGTGAATGAATTATCTGGGTTGTAAAGGAGAACTTCAGCTTCCCTGCAATGGCTTTGGTGCAGGTATATAACTAAAGATGTGTTCAGAAGTCTTGAAAGCATTTCAGTGTTGTCTGGCCTAGGGGCTGTGGATGGAGGGCAAGTCCATAGCCCCAGACTGCTTGGGGAGGACGTTTCTAAAAGCTCTGGACCCCATAAAGAGTGCTTCTGCTGGACCATCTGGACACTGGAGGGAGACTGCAGTATTTTAGTTAGGTTCGAATAAGGCCACTTCAGTTAACCACTTGCGAATAGTGCCTACTGTGTACAGTCCCTCCTAAGTCAGTGGATCTGAGCACGATGCCCAGTGCCTGCCTCCACGGAGTGCACCGTCTAAAAAGAGGAAGGCAGGTGATAAACGCGTAATTGCAGGTATAGTGAGTATTACTGGTGGGGATCTTGCATTCCAGTTTTCTTGACTGTCACCGTGGAGGGCCGGGGGGTGTAGATGGTGTGCGTACAGCATGTACGGATGTCTGCAGATGATTGCTTTGAGGCAGGTTTCGGGGTAAAGGCTTAATATGGTTCAGTTGAAGGTTGCTATTTCATAATTAATCTCCTCTTTGTTTGTTCTCACCCATCCGCATTACTGACCCAGATAGTCTGTAATCTAGGGGAGGACAAAAAAGAAAAAATTCACACAGCCAGGGAGGTTGCTGGGGCTGGTACACAGTGGGCCCAGACGGAGGATTTTAAGAGTGAATTGTATGTTCTCGTTGGGGTTGACAGTCCCCATGCCGCCTCCCTTTGATGCTCTGCCGGGTCTGAGTCTTCTTAGATAAAACATTGCCTGGATTCAACACTGGGCCTTGCAGCCACCTTAAAAGGATGCTTGGGGCCCCAGGTGCCGGGTGCTGCAGGGTCACCATAAGCTGCTGCCTTGCCACAGGCCCCAGAAGTGGTGCGAAGCACTTTCTCCAGCAGGGCAAGGAACTGTGTGTTCTGTGTACTGTGAACTCACTGGCTCTCCGGATCTCACCCCGGAGCTTGCCCCGCCTTGCCCGGCAGAGGGTGAGAGGATTCCACTTAAGGTGGCCTTGAGCAGCTCGCATTTGGACACCGAGGCACTAACCCTCCCCCCAGCCTTCAGGTCTGCAGGACTTTGGGTTCCTGAGGTTAGCAGAGGGCCTGAGGGCAGCTCTCTTCCCCACCCGCGCCCCCACCGCGTGTGGCATTTTAACCCTTGGATAGATGCTGGGGAAGTGCCCGCCTTCCCCTGTTCCTGCCCCTCTCCTCTTCCTTCCCGGGCATCATGTTGCTCACTCACTCACCCACCCTCTCCCTCACTTTCTGTCCCATCCCGGGACAAAACATGTGCTGTGTCTTTAAATGGGCGGAAGTGGCTGGCAGTGCTTTGCTTGGGTACTGCATTGATGAGGAGATTATATGGAGCTGCGGGAGCTGCCGCCTGGGGGAAGAGAGGTGCAGGTTCTGCTTGCTTCTCGCTCTCCTGCCAGGCTCTCCTCAGGTCCTTTCCCCGAGGCTGCCCTGAGCCGGTGGGAGGCGAGGGTGGGTGGGTGGCCAGCAGGCCTGCCTGTTGACAGCCCCTCCGGGCTTGTTTTGCAGCCTGGCCATCCTGGCCCGTCCCCATCAGGAGCTGGCAGAGGCAGCCACAGCTCCGGCAGGCGGCTCTAGCCCGGGGCTGGATTTGCAGAAGCTGCCCTTGGCCTCGGAGCCCAGCGCGCAGGGGTCCTTCTGGCTGGCGCTTGCTCTCCTTCTTTCCCTGTCTTCTTTCTCTCTCTGTGTCCAAGTCACATTACATGGGATTCTGTTCTTTGGGGACTTCGTCATCTTTTCAAATATGTCCTGGGACCTCCGGAGCTGTCACGGGGATGCTAAGGACACGGTCAGTGGATTCTCGTGCCTGTACTAATGAAAGGATTCAAGCTCTCCTGGTAAGTAGAGGAGGGATACGGCACCTTCCTTTTCGTCATCGTTCTTCAACCAGGTCCTTGTCCATGTCTGCCCCACCCCCGCCAGCATCTCTGCATCCTTAGGAGGTCTCCTTCACACAGACGGCCCTTGAGGGGTCCAGGGTGGGGGGGCACGCACTCTGCAAAGTTGGGTCACCCTCTCTGGCTTAACCTTGCTTCTGCGATGCTGCAGTGTTTTCTGCCAGCATCTTCTTGGGGGAGGGGTCTGGTGGAAGTTGTGGGGTGGGGGCTGTGGAGAGAAAGTACAGCTGGAAAGAGTCTCCAACTTTGGGGGACCTGCGCACAGAGGGAACTTGGTAGAGAAGGGACCCTTGCATGAGGGCCGGGGGGGGCCTCATCTCAGGCTGGAGGTGGGTGCGGTGGTACCCCTCCCAGCCCAACAGACATCTCCAGGGTCTGTGCTCACCCTGCTCCTTAGGGCACCCTCGTCTTGGGAGGCGGCTCTGATTGCCTGGAAGCTTCTCGCTGAGGAGACTGTCATGAGGGCCAGGTTCCCACCTCTGGCATGCCTGGCATCCGAAAGAGAGGGGGTGGCTCCCACCGCCGTGCCCAACCATGGGTGCACGCACACATACACATACACAGACACACAACACACACACACCCCTCGGGGCTCTGTCGGTGCCTCTTCCGGGGCCTGATGTTGGCGTATTAAAGCCTCTTAGTGCTTGACGTGTGAGATTGCTGTCTGGTGGCCACAGACGTAGTCAGAGTATTTTTACCTTCCATTTTAAAAATAAAACCCTCACCTCTCCCTTTTCTCCTTTGAATCGGGTGGGTGGGTGAATTGGCTTTTTATCTGCTTGAGAAACTGGAGCTTTTGCCTGGAAAACTTTGTCATGGTACTCCCTGCAGGGTGACGGGAGCAGCTCAGAGGAGGAAGGCTCTCAGGGCTGGGGGGGTGGGGGGGCACTTTCTCTCTTTGAGGACAACGGAGGCCTGGAGGAGGAGAGTTTGGGAGAGTTCCCTGCAGGGATGCGCTCTGCCTTCCTTGCCGCTGGGAGCCGTCCACCCGCAGTCCGTCTGCGGTGGGACCATGGGAGGTGATATCTCTGGGTTGGGAGGTTGATTTCCAGAGTCAGGGTAGGAATCAGGCAGTTTAGTACATGGAGTCCTAACCTGGCTCCGGGTTACATCAGGCTTTCTAGAAACCCCTGCCGACCCTGGGTTAAAGTCTGACAGAATTAGTCTAGTCTAGTCTTCCTCCTTTAGGCAAGAGGGTTAAGGGAGGAGCTGGTTCTTGTGAGCTTAACTCTTAAAAACTGAGGTCCTGAGGAATGGCCACCACCAGCCCCCCACCCCCACCCCCCCCCCGCACCCCCAGCCTGTACTTTTTTCTCTTCAGGATCTGCTGTCACTCCCTCTTATGTTTAACTCTTGTGCTGGAAACCCCCCTCCAAGGCGGAGGAAATGAGGGAGAGGTACTGCAGTGGCCCCAACCGCTTTCTTGAGGCCAGGTTCCTTATTCCTTCAGGGTTGGTTTGAAGGGATCGGCAGAATCTGTAGTCACTGAGAACTCCAGGCCCAGTCGGCAGCATTTAGAGGTGCCCCTTTATTCCTCAGCAGAGCCAAGCTGGGCCTGTAACTTGGGTGAGGCTTCCAGGAAAGGCCCAGGTCCTGCTGGGTGAGTGGGGACACTGGGCTCATCATCGGAAATCATTCCACGTCCTTCCCTGCCCCTGCTGTCCACATGCTCGACTTGGGACTGAGCAGTGCTTGGCTGTCTCTGCTGAGGAGACATCACTTTAATGTAGAATGCTTCTCTGCTCAGCCTGGGTTGGTCCCTCAGGGACATGCAGAGATCAGTGTCTCAGCCTGGGTTGGTCCTTCAGGGACATGCAGAGATCAGTGTCTTTAAAAATCTGCCTTGAGTAACCCTTGATACATTTTAGCAGACCAGTGTGATGCTGGGAACTGGGACTGGGATAACCTTGTTCCTTCCAGCCAAATAAAATACTACAAGGATGGGGAGGTTTGGCCACTGATGCCCGGCCAGTGTTAGGCCCTGTGAGTCACTGTTTCCTTAGGTGTAAATATACTGGTCCATGTTGGCCCAGGGGCCAGCCTCACGTGTGTGTTGTGTGTTTGGGCTTGCATGCAGCTCCCTTTGGTGGTAGCCCATGCCCGGGAGCTCTCCTCCTCTGTCCACAGGGAGACCTGGTAGGAGCAAGGTGACCAAACAGCTTGGCTACCTTGTCCTGGGTGACGTTATCTGCAAATGGAAGAGGATAGAATTAACTGACTTCCTAGTGTTTGTGTCATTTCTAGAAACATTTCTGGAACACCAGCTATGTGTGAGTGGTGTAAAAAATGATGATGATGCTGGGGCGCCTGGGAGGCTCAGTTGGTTAGGTGTCTGACTCTTGATCTCTGCTCAGGTCTTGATCTCATGGTCGTGAGTTCAAGCCCTACCTTGGGCTTCCCCCCACCACACACAAAGAGATATGAATGATGATAACGCTGATAATAACAGTAGTAATGGCAGCTGACATTCATTGAGTGATCAGTACACGTCAAGGACCACATGAGGCACTTTACAGGTGTTCCATCCCGTAGAGCTCATGGCGTTGTGCTTGAGGTCCTCCTTTTACAGAGCGAGCCGTCTGAGACACAGGGCCAGTGTGCAGTCAGGCATTGGATTTGTGGGTCATTTTCCCTTGGGATTCACCTTTTCGTGGTTGCTCTTCTGTAGTGCACTTTTCTTAGCAGATAACAATATCATAGACTGGCTTTTCTCCCCCCGCCGCCCCCCTGCCTTGTGGTCTCTTTGCTTTATATTTATTTTGTTAGTTAGACTTTTAAAAGTGTAAGGAAGGGCAGTATCTTAGTCGATCCTTACTACAGGTCCATGAAGCAGTTGGCATCTGCATTTGCGAGCTGGGGAAACAGGTACAGAGTGCTAAAAGGTTTTGGCTAAATTCCTGCAGCTGGGTAGTGAAGAAGGTAGTAGGCTGCGCTCTTCTTTCTTGACTACTACTTCAGTTTGCAACAACGCCAGCAACAACAAGGGGTGTCTGCATTAGACCTGCCTTCGCAGAGGACAGGGGCAAGGTGTGCACGCCTGGTCTTCCTCCATCCTTTCAATCTGCAGATGTGGACAAAGTCATGGTTATTTTCACAGTCCTGGGCTTAGGCATCGTGGGGTTAAAAAAATGTAAAGGGTACTGCCTCTTATTTCTAGGGGATTGGTAGCTTCACAGAGAGAATGAGACCCAACCCCTTTACACACACACACACACACACACACACACACACCCAAAGCCAGTCAGTAAATGCTAAGGGACAGATTCATGTGATTAGCAGCACGTTCTCTAGAAATTCAGAGGCTGGAATCCATTGCATCTGGGGTAGCAAAGACGCTTCTTGGAATCATTAGGGCTTGAGTAGGGGCGTGAAGGCTGGCCAGCCTTAGGTAAGTAGAGCCCATCCTTTGTATAGCGCTAACACCTCCCTCAGAGTGTTGGGGGTTATCACAGGGGATGTTTTTGGATGATGCTGATCAAGGTACGGGTCTGTGATTGACAAGTGGTGGGATGGCAAGGGGAAAATCCTCCCTCTGTTTAGCCTCCCCTCTCAAAAGATGATCCTGTGGTTCTGTCTCCCGGGAATCTGGTGCGCCAAGGTAAGGGCAGAGGAGAGAGAGAGAGAGGAGGTGGTCCATGCAAACACATAGGACTGCCAAAGAGTCATCGTGACTCTGGAACACATGCAATTTGGAGGCCATATGATGTTTTAAAAGAACAATTCAGGGACGCCTGGGTGGCTCTGTTGGTTAAGCGTCTGCCTTCGGCTCAGTCCTGGGACCGAGTCCTGCATTGGGCTCCCTGCTCCGAGGGGAGCCCGCTTGTCCCTCTGCCTGATTCTCCCGCTGCTTGTGCGGCTCACTCTCTCTGACAAATAAAATCTTTAAAAAATAAAGAATAAAAAAAAATCAAAGAACAATTCAGTCCTCCTTAGCTTCTCCATGGTTATCATTATTTCTTTATTTTGGGGCGGGTGTGTGATGCAAAGATATCCCGAATTCCTAGAGCTTCAGAACCTCAAATGCCAAGATCTCCAGTTTTGTGGGGCTGTGCCATGGACAGATTATTTTGGCCCCCACAGGACTTGGCAGACTGTAGTGACATCTGTCTTGATTCTCTGTCCTTGTGCTCCTGGGCTTCACATCTGTTGGGGTTGCTGGGTGCTGGAGGCTCGGGCAGACCTTCAGGAAAGTCAGTGTGCTGCAGGAATCCGATTCCGGGAAAACAGAGTAAAGCGGCCTGGGTTCTTGACACATAGAAGGGAGGCATTTCTGTGGCCAGGCTGTGGTCCCCAGAAGAGAGGAATTTTGAGCTTCTCTTTGTGTTTGAGTGGGTGAGTGAGGATTCGTGCTACTTTCACACTGTTTATTTAAGACTATGAGTGCTGTGTAAAGGAACCTGCTCACTTATGTCCTCACCAGTAGCTGGGACATAAATTCATTTTTGCATTCCTCCATGTCTTATGGAGATTCGTGGTCAGCCATGTTTCATTAGCTACCAGAAGTCCATTGTCTCGTGTGCTTTTCTTCCCCCCTTCAAATCTGTTAACATGTGAAACACTTTCATGGAAGAAGAAATGGGTGAGGTTGCAAGCAAGGATTTAAATTAGACATAAGGAAAAAGTTCGGAATTTCTCTCTCTGGAGTGTCAAGATCAGGTCAGATCATCTATGTTCGGAGGTTCTTTCGTGAGAAATTTTCTCTAGAGGCGGAGGAAGGCATGGCCTCCTTGAGAGCCAGGCTTCCCAGTGACTCAGACGTTTACCAGAAGGTAAGCTGCAGTGAGGGTTGGGGTCCCTCAGTAGCTCCAGATTCTGGAGGGCCACCTTGGGAATCTGAACCTTGTCACCACCTCCTTACCTGCTGGTGGCCTTGGTAGATGACTTCTGTTTGCCTTGAGGGGTAGCTGTTTTGAAAGTGGGATTAAATGATAGCACTGGGCAGATGAGTTGGGCTCTCTGCTTTCTTTCCACGAATGGTTTAGAGAAAGGCTGTCGCCCTCAGAGAGTGGTGGCTTGTGAGGTGGGGGGTTGGTATGCTTCTTTAGCTAGCAGGAAACACTGAACCTTCATTTGAAAATACTAAATACTCAGGGCTCCCGGGTGGCTCAGTGGGTTAAGCCTCTGCCTTCGGCTCGAGTTGTGGTCCCAGGGTCCTGGGATCCAGCCCCACATTGGGCTCTCTGCTCGGCGGGGAGCCTGCTTCCCCCTCTCTCTGCCTGCCTCTCTGTCTACTTGTGATCTCTCTCTCTTTCTGTCAAATAAATAAATAAAATCTTTTTTTTTTAAAGAAAATATTAAATATTTATTCACAAACATCCCCCAGCAGACACTCCCTCTGGTTAACAGTGCAAGATTAACTTTATGATTTGGTGGGATGGGAGTTGGGAGTTTTCCCATGGTCTGTTAAATCCAGGGCACTGAGTGCTGGTCATCTAAGCATTGAAATCCCATGAGTGATCAGGATGGCTCTGGGCAGTGACTAGATTTTCTGACTTTATAGATTAAAAAAAAAAAGCCCTACCTTATATCCAGGTCTGTACTTTGGGAGCTGCCCCTGGCTTGAGATAAGTGCCTGTCACCGTGATTTTTTGTGGTTCTGGTCACCATCATTATTATTTTAAGAAGAAAGAAATTTACTGTATTAGAATGTGACATGGTTGGCAGAGACTGTGTCAGAACAAATCAGATTACAGGTATGGCAGTCTGCCACCCGCCGCCCCGTCCCTCCCTGTCCTTGTCCCGTACTCCCCCCTGCTTCTCTGTGGGTTTGCCTTCTGAGGTTTCAGCTACCCATGGCCAACCGTGGTGTGGAGGCAGGTGCCCCTCCTGCTAGATCCTCAGAGGGTCAGTAGTAGCCCAGCACTATTTCATCCGGGCTCCAGCAGTCACTTCATTTCGTAGACATTTTTATCATCTCTCACATCACCGCAAGAAGGGTGAGTACAGGGGCGCCTGGGTGACTCAGTGGGTTAAGCCTCCGAAGGCTCCAAAGGGAGCCTGCTTCCCCCCCCTCCCCCCGTCCCTGCCCTCTGCCTACTTGTGATCTCTCTCTCGCTCTCTCTCTCTGTCAAATAAATAAATAAATCTTAAAAAAAAAAGAAGGGTGAGTACAGTGAAATGAGTTATTCTAACCGAGAGAGAGACCACAGTCATGCAACTTTTGTGACAATATGAGTGTTCTCTTACTATCGGTGTGAAACTCTTACTCTGCCTAATTATTAATTAAACTTTATCATAGGTGTGTATGTAAGGAGAAGGGATAGTGTGTATATGTATACAGTTTGGTAGTACCTGTGGTTGCGGGCAGCCACTGGAGGCCTTTGAATGGATCCCCCGCGCATAAGGGGTACCCCTGCGCCTGAGGGTCTCTGTTCTGGCTAGAAACCCTTCCTCCTGGCCGTTATGAGACTTAGTGCCATTGAATTTTATTCCTGGAAGAGATGATTTAGGGTTTCTCATGAGAAAACGTGAAGAGGAATGCTTCTAATCCCTTGTCCAGAAGTCTGGATGTATGTTTCCTAAATGAGTTAACCTATCCTTTCACAGGATAGGTTAACTAGATATTGCTAGATGTTTTTATGTGTACTTACCTTTAACGTCCTTCTTTGGTTTATATTGGCATAAAGATGTTGAATTAAACTGGATAGGCTTGGTTATGCTGTGATAGCAGCTGCTGTCATTCCCCCCCCCCCCCCCCAGCGCACAGACTCAGTCACTCAATTCACAGTAAGTTAGCTCTTGAGCATGGCCAGCCCCCCACACCCCCACCCCACCCCCCACCCCCAAGACTTCCAGGGAGGTGGTCCTCTATGAGGCACGGGCTATGGCAGGTGGCTCAGTGATACAGGCAGTAAGAATCTCCTGGCCCCTCCTCCATAGTCACAGTAGGAGAGCCTGGCCCTTCTAGGCTTTTCCTTGGAAGCAGGCACGGCTGTCATTGTACTTTAGCACTATCACGTGGCTCTGCCTGACCACAGGGAGTCTGGGAACCAGGAGGCTTCTGAAGGGAGAGGAGAGGAGAACCAGGAGTCTTGTTCAGCACCAGTCATGGGGACTACAGCTGCTTTTCTGGCAGCGGGGCCCTGGGCCCCCTCCCCTTCTTAAAGCCCGATGGTGGTTTTCTTACTGCCTGTGGAATAAAGGTCTTACTTTGAACTGTCACGGAAGATGTTGTGCAGCCTTAGGCCAGGGGTCAGCACACAACAGCCGGGGTAGGGGTGGGGGGCCCAAGTTCATTCAGCTCCCTGCCTGCTTTAGTACAGCTTGCAAGCTATGTATGTTTTGTGGTTTTTGGTTTTTACATTTTTAAGCGGTTAAGAAAAAAGAAGGGTCATATTTCATGACATGTGAACATTGTACAAAATTAAGGTGTCAGTGTCCGTAAGCAAAGTTTCATTGGTACACAGCCATACTCATTTGTGGATGGCTTTGTCTGTGGCTGCTTTCGTGGTACAGGGTCAGAGCTGAGCAGTTGTGACAGAGACCTGTGGCCCACAAAGATAAAATATTTATTATTTATTATCTAGCCCTAGCCTAGACAAAAAGTTTATTTAGACAGATAAAGATGCCTCTTGAATGCAACAAATTGATGTTTTTGTTCCATGCTTTGTCTCCTTCTAAGCACTGTAATAATGATCCTGATGATAAAGACATCAATAGTAGTAGCTAAAACTTAATATTACAGTTTACCATATCACATATATCTTAAATGTTTTCTATAGATTAACTCCTAGCAGTCTTTTGAGCTATATATTATTATGGTGTAGATTTTAGCAAGTAGTAAACTGAAGCACAGAGAGGTTAAGTAATCAGCCCCAGGTCACAGAGCCCCAAAGTGTTGGAGCTGGCAGTCTGACTCCAGAGTTCCCACTCGTAACCACTGCAGGTATAAAGCAATTGGAAGACAGGTCTTTGCCCATGAGAAGAGAGAAGACAAATACCGATGAAAAGTTAGAGGATTGGTCAAGGTAATTTATGAAGGCATTTAATGAATACAAATTATAACTACAAAGGTGGGCAGGAGTAGAGAGGAGGAGAGCAACGTAAATGGAGAAGGGCTTGAATGGAGGAGGTGGGTCGTGGCTTGGTCCTTGAGGATGGAAGCCGCTGAGATTTCAAGAAGAGTTGAGAGGAGTCTCTGAGGCAGGGAAGAAGCAAGACCTAGAACACAGAAACCAAAGTGAGGCACCGACGGGAGGAGAGAGAGCTGTGTGTTCTGGTCAGAACAGAGGGGCGTGTGGAGTTCATGTGGTAAGACAGGTTTCACATACGGACAGCCTCACAGGTGAGGCAGGGTGAGTGGGGTTGCTGGACTCAGCGGTGTGAAGTCCTCAGCCTCAGGATGTCCAGAGAGGGTGGAGGTGTGTTTCCCAGCTTGGTGGGCAAGATGTTTGGGTGGT
>RCUC01131292.1:0-29857 GCA_003697995.1 Taxidea taxus jeffersonii
TGTAAATGCAGCTTTACAATAAGCCTATATGCTTTGAAAATATAAATCTATATTATTTAGATATGGGCTGCTTTGCAGAGAAGTCATAACCTGCTCTGAGAATGTCCAAGGGAATATAGCTTTGCTTCCTACCTTTCTACAAAGGCACCCAGCTTAGTACTTGTGACATATGGCCACATCAGTGCATTTAGAAATGTGTTGTACCACTCCAATGGAATAGTGCATTTTCTACCTGACAATACCAGCACATCCCTAAAGCCTGAAAGAGCTTGGGAGATGCAAAGTCAAAATGGCTGGAGAAAGAATCCATGGTCTAATTATAAACCTGACAGGCAGGAACTTGCAGAAATAGAACAGAGCCATGCTGGGTGATATGTCTATGGTGAATTGTCTATTTATAAATTGACATGGAGCTAAAATCCTGGGTAATTTGACCCTCTCAATGAGAGCACAATGTTGTTCATTCCGAAGTCAACTGATTTGAAAAGAGTTGGTTAGCAATCATGGGTCTACCAAATTTTTTCTTTGATTATCCAAATTAAGTTGTGGGCTTGAACACAATATAAATAATGTGTTCAATATTCTAGTTTTTCTGTAGAATGAATGTTGAAGTTCCCTAAATATGTAACATTTGTAATGTTAGAAATCATTCCCCTCTATACTCATTCCTATTTCTTAATCATTGTTACTAGGTGTGGTGTTTGTTTATATTTATAAACACACAGAATTGGAGTGTATCAAAATATACTAATTCAAAAGGGATCTCCTTTCCTGGATAAAACATTTATGTATATCCATTATATAGGAATTTCTTTGAGGCTTCTGGAAGATCCAAGAGCATTTCATTTCTGTTGTTAGTGTCAGAATGAAAATAGCCATGTGTTATGGTCAACTTCACATCCAATGAATTGTGTCCATAAATTTACACTTCCCTAATACCTCTGGCTATAGATTTGAGCCTGATAAATGTGACACCATTGGAGGTCCATTAAAAGCGTGGCCCACATTAGATGCATTCATTAGCTAATACCTGATTCATTGACAGCTAATTGTACCTTGTTTTAAATCTCTTTTGCCTATGACTGAGCAAAAACAGAGAGCCGACAAGACTTGCATAAACCTTAATTTTGATTAGATTAGGTGATTAATAAATTCGGGTGATTAATAAATCTTATTCAACAAAATATTTTTCATGTCATTATCCACGAAGACAATCAGGTATATGACGTCAACTAGTCTCTATGCGGCTGACTCCCAAATACAAATCTTCAGCTGCCATATCTTTGGTAAATTGTTTGACTTCAACTGAGTGATGGTCTTTTCTAAATGGTGATTTCCAGATCCTCGTAATATCATCATGTCCCTTTTAAGCATCTGCTTTGTCTTCTGTGCCTTGTTTCTGTGAAAATAACCCCCACCACCGTCACCACTATCTTCAAACATTTGAGTCATCATTGGTTGCCCCCTTCCCTTGCACTTCCTTCACTTACCATGAGTTGTAAACTGAGCCTGTGCTGTCTTCACAGTTCTTCTTATGCCCATCTTTTTCTCTATTACCACTCATTCTATCTGTGCTTGAGCTGTCAGTATTGACTATGGAGATGTCAATAACTTCCCAGTAGGTCTTCCATCCCACTGTCTCCTCTGACTTTAGCCAATTTCAGCACAACTGCCAATTAGTATTCCTTTAGCATCTGCTTGGAATGTAAAAACTCTGTTTCAAGATTTCATTTGTTCTCAAAGCCGTATTTCTAGAATAAACCTTTCCATATTTTGGCTCCAAACTTTTTTTCTAAGGATGCTTGCTTTTATCTCTGAAATGTCTCAGAAATAGTCATTCCCATTCTTCCTACAAGAAAAACCAGGGCAGGGTAAAAATCAGCAATTTTTCCAAGATCCATCAAGAGAACTAATGTGGCAAAGCAAACCCTCACCCTGAAATCTGAAGACAGATGCAGCAATGGAGATCTATTTACCAGGAGCAGAAGCTCCTAGGGCCCAAACTACTATGAACGCATAAATGGTAATGTTGATAAATTGCTGAAGGCAGAGCCTGGATTGATGTGAGAAGGGGAAAAGCTCCTGGCCACTTTATTTAGGGGTCCTCATACTTTTTTGAGTTTTCTTCCTAAGAATCTTCTGAGGATCCAGGAAAGATTCCCATTGTAGACAAGTCCAGAGCCTTTTCCACTGTAAAGGCCTACCTCCATGGAAAAAGACTTTGCCAGAGTGCAGTTCTGGAACCTTATTCCAGCTGGGAGTAAAGAATCCTCTACTCCAGCAGATGGTCAGCAGACACGTGAAAAGATGCTGAACAACTACTTATTAAGGAAATGTACATCAAAGCCACAGCAAGAATTCATTCTACACCAATCAGAATGGTTAGTATCAGAAAAACAAGAAAAAACACGTGAGGATGGGAAGAAAAGGGAACACGGGCACACTGTGAGTGGGAATGCAAACTGTGGAAAACAGTATGGAGGTTACTCAAAAAATTAAAAATAGAACTACCATATGATCTAGTAATTCCACTACTGGATATTTACCCAAAGAAAGCAAAACACTAGTTCAGAAGTATATATGCACCCCGATGTTTACTGCAGCACAATTTACAATAGTCAAGATATGGTAGCCAATCAAGTATTCATCCATAAATGAATGGATAAAGATATGGTACATATATACAAAATGGAATATTACTCAGCCACAAAAAGGATGAAATCTTGCTATTTGTCATAGAATAGATGGACCGACAGGGTAATATGCTAAATGAAATAAATCAGAGAAAGATTTGATACCATATTCACTTCCATATGGAAACTAAAAAACAAAACAAATAAAAAAAAAACAGAAACAGACTCATAAATACAGAAAATAAACTGGTGATTGCTAGGTGGGAGTGGGTGGAGGAGAAGGATGATGTAGGTGTAGGGATTGAGAGATACAAACCTCCAGTTATAAAGTAAGTCCCGCGGGCGCCTGGGTGGCTCAGTCGTTCAGCGTCTGCCTTCGGCTCAGGTCATGATCCCAGGGTCCTGGGATCGAGTCCCTCATCAGGCTCCCTGCTCCGTGGGAAGCCTGCTTCTCCATCTCCCACTTCCTCTGCTATGTTCCCTCTCTTGCTGTGTCTCTCTGTCAAAAAAATAAATAAAATCTTAAAAATAAATAAATAAATAAAGTAAGTCCCGGAAATGAAAAGTACATCATAGGGAATATAGCCAATATTGTACTTGTAATAATAAATGGTGACAGATGATGACTATATGTATCATGGTGAGCATTGAGTAATGCAAAGAATATCAATGTATTATAAACCTGAAACTAATATGTCAATGACACTTCAATAATTTAAAAAAATGAAAGTGAAATAAAGGCTTTCTCAGCCAAATAAAAACTGAAAATGTTCATTGAGAGCACATCTTCTCTATAGGAACAGTGAAAAAAAATTTTTAGGCAGAAGAAAAATTGTACACGGTCAAAAATTTGGATCTAGTGCTCACTTCGGCAGCACATATACCAAAATTGGAACAATACAGAGAAGATTAGCATGGCCCCTGCGCAAGGATGACATGCAAATTTGTGAAGTGTTCCATATTTTTACAAATAAATAAATAAATAAATAAAATATTTTTTTAAAAAATGCATCTACATAGGAAACTGAAAAATAGGGAATGAATCAAGTATTATTACTCTAATTGATCAAAAATATCAGTTAAAGATTAAATTAATGCTAAGATAAGTAACACTGTAACAATTTCTGTATACACATAATTTGAAAGAGTAACATCAGTAGCCCAAGGGTTAGGAAAGAGGAATTGGGGATATTTTGTTATAAGGTACCTGTACAACACAGGAAGTAGTATCATGTCCTTTGAAGGTGCATATAGATTATTTGAAAGTGTATATTATAAACTCTAGGCTAATATCTAGTTGAAAAGAATGTAGAGGGATGCCTGGGTGGCTCACTGAGTTAAGCCTCTGCCTTCGGTTCAGGTCATGATCTCGGGGTCCTGGGATCGAGCCCCACATCGGGCTCTCTGCTCATCAGGGAGCCTGCTTCCCCTTCCCCCTCTCTCTCTGCCTGCCTCTCTGTCTACTTGTGATCTCTGTCTCTCTGTCAAATAAATAAATAAAAGTCTTTAAAATTTTAAAAAAAAGAAAGTATAAATGATACGGTGAGAAGATAAAATGGAATCACGTAAAACAGAAAGCTGGAAAGACTAGAAGAGAGAAACAAAAAAATTCAGCAAGTCAGAAGCAAGTAGAAAGATATCCCAGCCATATCAACATTCATTTTAAAGGTGAATGGTCTAAGCACCCTATCTAATTGTCAGACTGTGTTAACAAAATCAAATTACATGTTGTCTACAAGAAACTAACTTTAAACATTTCTATTTAAATTTCTAGACTGCATCTTTATGTATCTCAGAATATATATAATACTCAGAAATGTTAAAATTAAAGGGAAAGAGAAAGATATATCATGCTAATCATAAAAAAAGAAAGAAAGCATAGTTATATCGATTTAAGATGTTATGATAAAGACAATTACAAAGGATAAAGAGGCTCATTACATGGAAAAGAAACATGATACTGCAAAAAGACATAACAACTCTGAACATGTATGCACCTAACAACAGGATGTTAAAATACATGAGACAGAAACTAATAGGACTAAAAGAGGAATAGACAAATACCTTAATATAATTGGAATCTTGGACAGTCCTCTGTCAGTAACTGATAGATCAAGCAGGCAGATAATCAGTACAGATGGAGATGAGCTGAACAGCTCCATCAGTCAATTTGATCTAATTGATATTTATAGAACAGTCCATCCAACATCAGAAAATATTTTTTTCAAGCACATGTAACATTCCAAAAGTTAGAACTCTTTCGTACAGAACATACTTCAACAATGAATTTAAAAGAATAGAAATGATATTTGGATTTTTCTCCAAGTTTGACTTTTTTTCCCCCTCTCTTAGAGCTAAATTAATCAAACCAGACCACTTGCTATTCCCACATATGTTCTATCCCATCCTTCCTCACTTATTTTATTTATTTACTGCATACCTGTCCAAGGACACTGGAGTATATATTTTAGTCTTGCTTTAGTCTGTAAGCTCCTTGAAGGCATATTCTATTTCCATTTTATTTGTTCATTTACTCCCACATTCCAGTATCTAATACTCTAAACAAAATAATTTCTTAAGAAATATTTTTTTTAAATAATAGACTTGGAAGAATTAGGCTATCAGGACAGACTGTCTCTTTAGGAATAAAATAATGACATCAACTAGATTATTGATCCTGTAAGTAGACACTAGATGAGATAACTCAGATTTCTGGGTGAACTAGAACATGTCCTCAGGCCTAGCTCGCCAAAGAGAGGGTAATATTTTGAAAGGAAATCTGAAATTTGACTGAACACAACATAGAAAAATGAAATGCATCAATATTCAGAGGGAAAATTAAAAAAAAAAAAAGGGAACAAATGAATACTGACCAGAAAGCAATGGTACAACGACCAGTAAAGTGACATTCTAAGTTGGAGATTTTGGCAGCAACATGGCCACTGGACCATGGTGACTGGAAAACTTAATAAATGTAGAAGAAATGTGTAAAGCATGAAACTCAACTGATGTACATGAGAATGGATAAAGATGCTGAGAAGATTTATATCAGCTCCTGGTAAAAAGACAATGGGTGGGTATTAAAACCAAAAATTCAAGTCCATTACTATAAGTAATTAGTTGAAATATTTATGTTTCAAAAAAAAAAGAAATATTTATGTTTTACAACTTAATAGTTCAAAAGAAATTAACTCAATATACTCAATAGTTTTAAGAGACAATGAAATCCAGAAGTTCAAGCAGTATCTTACGAGGGTAACTACGCATGAGCAGACCCTAGACATCATAGAGTGACTATACTCTAGACAGTCTGGAATCTTTAGTTGGAACTGGTTTATCAAATGGAATCTTTCCTAGATTTTCATGGGTTGGTTACATCTGCTCCGGCATCATAGTTAGTGGGTAGAAATAAAAAGTTGTTATATTTGCAAATTAAATTATTTTTTAAAACCCAGTCACTTACATTTAAACAATAAATGAATAAATCCAAATTGAAAAAGCTAGAAAGGGGCATAGCTGAGATTTATTTTAACTTTTTACTCTGAAAGTCACAGTTTTATTAGTGATTGTTCTACATGAACAAAGTAGCTACGACTTTCCTAAATCACCTAAATGCCTCCAGAGTACCTAAAATGAAGCTGTATACTTGCAAGGAGATGAGCATTCCTTAATCTTTTGAATAAGTCTTCATGTTGGTGGGGTGGGGGGGGAATGTTTCACTCTCTAGGACATCCTTTTAAAATATTATGTAAATTATGGTATTAATGAAGCATTATTTAAATTTATGACTCCCCAAATTCTTCTTACCTTGAGCCATTCCTCATTCCCATTCCAAAACCAAGCTGCTAAATCCCAGGGATCATTACAACCAACAAGCACTTTGGGTCAGAACTAACAAGGACTTTTTAAAATAGAAATTTGTGGAGAATCTTCACATTATGAATAGAACCCAAATGAATAAATCTTCATTCTCATCTTTCAGACTTACTCTACTCCAATTTTAAATATAATACGCTTTGATGCTAAAAGAAGAACAGAAACACAAATAATACTCTCCCTAAGCTCTACCCACAAATAAATTGAAACATACATATTTAACTGAATTGTTTTAAGTGAGTAGATATATTACATTTGTACACATTTATGAGCAATGATATCTCTCCAAGGTCAAGAATTAGGTCAGTAGAAAAATTAAAACTGAATCTATCACATGCTGTTCATTAAAGATTTTAAAATTTATTATAGATATGTGCTATCTGAAATACATTTACTATAATGATAACTAGATAAAATATCTAAAAATATGTTCACTCACACACTAATTTTTTATACTTTTAATTGATATGAACAATGGTTTCTCTTATTGTATCTAGGTAGATTTCAAGTATAATTGTTTTGACATCTGTTTTGGTTGTTTCAGAGAAACTAAGTAAGTGAGCTATGGTATCTAATCCCTGAAATCTTCCTTCCAGACAGAGACTCTCAAGAGTTCCAGATCTGTAGTCCTCAAAAAACATATAGGGCTCCATGTTTAGACCAATTCAAAGATTTTAAGAAAGCAAGGATGGGGGGCACCTGGGTGGCTCAGTGGGTTAGGCTTCCGCCTTCAGCTCAGGTCATGGTCTCAGTGTCCTGGAATCCAGCCCCACATTGGGCTCTCTGCTCTGCAGGGAGCCTGCTTCCCCCTCTCTCTCTGCCTGCCTCTCTGCCTACTTGTGATCTCTGTCTCTATGTTAAATAAATAAAAAAATCTTAAAAAAAAAAAAAAAGGAAAGAAAGAAAGAAAGTGAGAATGGAAGATGAAGAATCCTATCGATGTGCTTCTGCTACAGGTTGTGTCTGTTAATCTGTGGAAGAATGTATCTATAGTTAAGCTACCAAAATCCTCCTTGGTTAATGTGTTATTTATTTTGAAAGATAAACAAAAAGTGTCAAATCACAGGTGTTTCAAATGCAAAGAAAGTACTGTTTTTATAACACCATTCAATACACTTTTTCCCTTCTAAATAGGTCATTACATTTCAAGCATTTCTTTTAGCAAAAGATGCTTTCTTCTCCTTTTTTTTTAATCCCGGCATAATCAGTAGGAATTTAAATAACTTTATTATTTGCATTTCAAATTACAGCTTAAGAGAGAAACTGAAGTCAGTCTCCTGAAAGCACAGCTATGAAAAAGAATTAACAAGGAAACCAGTTTCACCTGAGCCCTTGCTTTACTATTAATGTTTAATCTCTTAAACTCAATGTAGTCTCAAAAAATGTACACTTCTATTCTTCTTGGAATTTACAAAAGAAGGGATAAGTCCTGGAGTCAAGTTGGAGTGCGTGGACTCATGCACATTCTTCCTTGGACAGAAAATAAATACTAGGTGATTATCTGTGCACAAATAGATTGATATAGCTACTCATTTCCAAAATGCTAACTTTATCTGTGAGCAGCAGATGCAGACAAGTGTGGGTGGCTGATAACACGAATACAAGATGGATACAAATGCTATCAGCGATCTCGTACATTAGGAATGTGTGCTGCTACAGCTGAATTGACACCGTTGGGGGAAATACAAAATTTTTCTATTCTGGTGAGAGTTTGAGCCAAATTTTGGTTTTCTTCTGAATATCCTAGATATCTTTTAGGACAGTGTTTTTCAAACTCTAATATGTATATGGTCACGTAGTAATCTTGTTCTTAAGAATGCATGTTCTGAATTAATAGGCATGGGGTAGGGACCAAGAATTTGCATTTAGTCATAAGATTTTAGAGGACTGCTCTAGGCATTTAAGAGAAGTTTTAGCAACATATGTATAAATTTTATGTTTATATGTTTATTTTATGTATAAAAATTTTGTATGTTTATGTATAAAACATATATTATAAATTTTTTTCTGTATACTAAATAGCATTTTCTTGGCTCTTTAGATATACAATAAAGTTCACAATGGTCTTCTCATTTTATATTTCGGTAGCTTTTGATGCTACGTAGATCAGAAAGAAATGGTTCTGTTTGCACTGATGACTCAGGGCATTTTTATTTTGTTTTGTTTTGCAGTAAGTTAGATTGAGTTTCTATGTAATGAATCAGACTTGGAGAGCCAATCACTGTATTTGTCAAAAGAGTGACAATTCTTTTCCATACTGGCAAAAATCATTCTTGGTTTTGTTTCTTCACTTTGCTTTCACTCATATGTCATCATCCACCATTCTATCTGGAGAGCACCAGGTGCTCTGTCAACTAGGCACATGTTGATTTTAGAGTCAACATCTCACTATATTAGATATTAATGATACAAAAACAAAGCATCATCCCTGATGGGCAGAGATGTATCCAAATAATTTCAATGTAGTTACTGAAAAGTTGTAGAATAAGTAGAATATTCTGAGAGATAAGTGATCATTCTAGTTAGAGGAGAGTCATGGAAAGATTTATGGATGAGATGATTGTGGTTGAGCACAGCTCAGACAGCTGACAAGGACTTGGCCAGCCAACCACAGCTATCAATGACACTGAAAAGGAAAAAAATCCCTGCAGTACTCTACAAGTTTGTGGAAGCCTGGCTTGTTTTGTTCTGATGGGAGAATCAGCAGAAAAGAAGGTGAAAAGCAAAAAGGGAGCAGTCAATGGAAATTGGTAGACAGACTTGAAGATGTGTATTTTTCCTGGCAGTGTAGAACCAGTAGTGATTTAAGTGGGGTAATGATGTGATGTTATTTTTTTCCCATAGTTCCTTGATCTGCCTTCACTTCAAGTTTGTTATATAGAACAAATCTCTTCCATATAAATTTGTACCATTGCCCCTTCAGAGGCTAGTGTTTGTTTATTTGATTCTGCATGTCGGCTTTTGCTGCTGCTTACAATGGCTATATTACACACAAATTACCAGTTTTTCCTAAGTTGTCAGAAATCCTAAAACAAAACAAAACAAAAACTGTAGCCACTAATTCTACTTTTCTGTCTTGTCTTTTGTTTATTGGCTTTTCAACAAAAAACTCCAAGTGTTAACTCATAAGAAAGTTACTGAAACCCTGTACTTCCACCTAAAATCTCTTTAAACCATGTTTCTCCTGTTATACTTTAACAGGCCATTTTCTTTGAACCAAATCATGGAGCTTCTGATATGTTTCCTTAAGCTCTACTAATTTTAGAAAGCACAATAAATGACTTTATCATTTTCTTTAGAAATTATATTAATGACAACAGATTTTAGCAATGGTTCTACAAATAGAATATTAGAAAAAATCTTCACTAAACATTTTTTTTCAAATAAGTTTAAACCTACATAAATTGTGAAGATTTGCATAATAAAACCCTTAATAGGGATTCATAGAGATTCACCAACTGTTCTAATTTTTTCACTTTTGTTTTCTTTGCTGTATACTGGGGTTAGGCTAAAGTATTTGAAAATAAGTCACAGGTATCATAACACATTCATTCATAAAAATTTCAGGATTCATCTTCCCAAAATAAGTAAATTCTCCTTAAAAAAGCCCAATTGCCTAGTACAACTAAGAAAGGTATCAGTAATAACAATACTATAATGACAATATTAACAATGTTGTTCAATATACAGTCTATATGCAATGTTTTTGTATCTTCAGCATGACATTTATAGTATTTTAAAATCACAATTACACATTGGGTTTGGGTTTTGCACTTTATGATTTGACTAATGCTAAATTACCTCCAACTACCACCACAGTCAATGTACAAAACTGTTCATAACGATCTCTCCAAATTGCCCTTTTTTCCTCTGCAGTCAATTTACTCCCACTTCTCTCCACAAATAACCCTTAAAAAACTGTGCTCCATTTTTAAAAGTTTTTTTTTTTTCCTTTTTGAGAAGGTTATATCATATAAATGCATTCATACACCCAGCATCCTTTGAGACAGGCTTCTTTAGCATTACACATTTGAGATTAATCCATGTTGTTGGAAGTTTAATAGTTCATTCATTTCTATTGCTGAATTGTAGTATATTTTGTGGATATACTATAGTTTATCTATAACCCATTTGAGGGGCATGTGAGTTGCTTCCAGTTTAAGGCAATTACAAACAAATCTATAACACATTCACATAAATGCTTTTAAATACAAATAGTTCTTCACTTCACTTGGGTGAATACCTTGTAGTGCAATGTAGTAAATTTATGTTTAACTTTATAAGAAACAAGCTAAAAATATTTTGAAGTCTACTTTATCAGATATTAATATAGCCAGTAAGACATTCTCTAGATCAGTGTTCACATGTTGTATATTTTTTTTGTCTGTTTACTTTTAACTTATCTATCTCATTATATTTAAAGTGAATTTCTTTCAAAGAACACTTTTGTTTTTGTTTTTGTTTTTACATCCAACATGACAACTTCTGTCTTTTAGTTCATTATTTAGCTCACTTCCATATAATATAATTATGGGAGTGTTTCAAGATAGGTCCATCATTTAATTGTTTTGATGTTTGTCCACTATGTTTTTTTGTTTTGTTTTGTTTTAGTTTTTCCTTTTTCCTACTTTATTTTGGACAATTTGAACATCTTAGAATTTCATTTTAATTTGTCTGTTGGCTTTTAACAACTTTCTATATTTTTGGTGGTTCTTGTTTTGATCATTCCTTTTCACAATATGCATAACTATTTCACAATTTACATATATATGTTTCTTTTGTCATCACATTGTTACATCTACATATATTGTCCCCTCCTTCAGCAATGTTTGCTTTTATGAGTCTGGCATATTTAGTAGAATAAGAGGATAAAAATAATTTATCATATTTACCCAGAAACTTACCACTTCTGCTGCACTTCATTCATTCTTGAAGTTACAAGTTTCCTTCTGGTATTATTTTCCTTCAATCCGATGAAATTCAACATTTATTTCTGAGCTTTTAATTAATTCTCTGAGTTTTCTTTATGTAAAATATTGTTGTTTTTGTTCCATTTGTTTATTTTCATTGGACATAGAATTCTGCACTAGTAGCTCCTGCTTATGCTGGGGTTGGGAGGGCAAATTAAGGGCATTTCATTTTCCTCAGCCTTCATGATTTCTTTTCTTTTCTTTTTTTTTTAAGATTTGGTTTAGTTATTTAGAGAGAGAACACAAGCAGAGGTGGGAAAGGCAGAGGGAGAGGATGAAGCAGCCCCACTGCTGAGTGGGGAGCCTGATGTGGAGTTCAATCCCAGGACCCTCAGATCATGACCTGAGCTGAAGGCAGACGCTTAACCTCCTGAGCCAGCAAGGCACCCCTGGCCTTTGTGATTTCTGATGAGAAGTCTATAACCATTGTTCCTTAGTCTGTAATGTATCATTTTTTTTTTCTTGCCTGGGTTTTCACAATGTTTTTTCTTTTCTTTTTTTTTTTTAACTTAATTTAATTGTTTTTCAGTGTTCCAAAATTCATTGTTCATGCACCACTCCCAGTGCCCCATGCAATATGTGCCCTCCACAATACCCACCACCAGGCTCACCCCCCCCAACCCCTCCTCCAAAACCCTCAGTTTTTCTCTCAGAGTCCACAGTCTCTCATGGTTTGTCTCCCCCTCCGATTTCCCCCAGCTCACTTCTCCTCTCCATCTTCCAGTGTCTTCTGTGTTATTCCTTATGCTCCACAAGTAAGTGGAACCATATAACTGACTCTCTGCTTGACTTATTTCACTCAGCATAGTCTCCTCCAGTCCTGTCCATGTTGATACAAAAGTTGGGTATTCATCCTTTCTTATGGAGGCATAATACTCCATTGTATATATGGGCTATATCTTCTTTATCCATTAGTCCAATGAAGGGTATCTTGATTCTTTCCATAGTTTGGCGACTGTGGCCATTGTTGCTATGAACATTGGGGTACAGATGGCCCTTCTTTTCACTACATTTGTATCTTTGAGGTAAATACCCAGTAGTGCAATTGTAGAGTCATAGGATAGCTCTATTTTTAATTTCTTAAGGAATCTCCACACTGTTTTCCAAAGTGGCTGCACCAACTTGCACAATGTTTTTTCTTATTGTAAGTTTTAGAATTTTTATTATTTTTATGGGCATAATTTTCTCTGAGTTCTCTAATTTTCTCAGAGTTTTAATTTATGACATTTATCAAATTTGGGAAGATTTTCAGCCATTATTTTGTCAAATATTTTATCTTTGTCAATCCCTTTCTCCTTTCATCTGGGGCTCCAATGTTATAAATGTTATACCTTTGGATAATATCCAACAGGACTCTGAGCTTCAATTAAAATAAATGTATTTGTTCTCAGGTCTTTAGATTGGATCATTTGTATTGATTCACCTTCAAGTTCATGGACTCTTTTTTGTCTGTCATCTCCATTCTTCTATTAAATCCGTATGGTAATTAAAAAATATTCACATAATGTATTCTACAATTCTAATGTTTCCATTTTGTTATTTTTTTGTAGGTTTTACTTCTCTTCTGAGAATTTTTACCTTTCCATTTAATGTAAAGTGTTTACTTTTATCTTATAGAGAATTGTTATATTGCTGCTTTAGAATTTTTGTTCAATAATTCCAGCATCTGTATCATTTGGAGATTGGCATCCACTGATTATCTTTTCTTTTGAGGGTTGTTCAAATTTTCCTGATACTTTGTAATCTTAAGAACTTTGATTTTATCCTAGGAATTTGGAGTATTATGTTGCAAGGCTTTTGAACCCATTAAAATTCTCCAGAAAATTTTGACTTTTTCTTTAACATTCAATTAACCCAGTCAGGTTCAGATCACAAATTCTTTTACTTTATGTGGACAATTCTGGTGTGTCTAAAAGTTTGTGAACTGAAGTTTTGAGTAGGATGTAGGCAGTAGCTAATATCCTAGTTCAGCTCCCAAAATGGTTGCTATGCTTCTTGGGTGTGTTCTATGCTTGTTTAACTTGGAGTATAAGCCAGAAATTTCTGCCAGTTCATAGGCATACTTTGAGTATTTCCTCTCTCCTTCTCAATATGTCCTCTCACACTCTCTAGCACCAAGATCTGGTTTGCTCAGTTGTCTGGTTAGAAATCCAGTGTTTCTCTCAGAATTTTAGTTCTTGCACTAACACTCATGGCAAGAAGCAGCAATAAGATGAGAAAATTAATGGGAATTTCCTCATCTTCTTCTTACGCCAGGGACTGCCTTTTGCTGGTTTCTCTGTCCAAATTAAATATTCTTTTTCTCAGTGTTTTAGGTTTCCTAACAATCCAAATGAACATGAAGTGGACAACTTACATGAATATTTACTCTCTTTTCAGCAGAGAATCAAAATACCAGAATCATCTCCTTTACCTTTCTTAAGAGAAATTGACCTCAAAAATACTTAGAGGAATGTGTTCTCTAATCATGGATTTCTCTCTAGGAAAATCCACTAATTCTGACCCAAGCTATCAGATTTGTCTCAGTGTTTAGTGAGTTCTTTCTACTTAGGTTGTCTGAAAAATGTGTGAAATATGGAGCACTTTTGCTATAGAGATATTTAGAATTGCTTAATACATTTTATTTTAGGTGGCTTAAAGATCAATATACCTTTTGAATTAATTTTTGTATAGTGTTAAAGATTTTCCATCATATATTTCTTATGTTAATATTTATTTTTGCTAATGTAGTCCAAAGGTTGTGCTAAAAACCTAATTTGGATGCTCTTATCCATCATGCTAGAGTGATACAAGAGCACAAATTTTTGCTATTAAAGTTAAAGTGTCTTATTACAGCGTATTTATGCTATGGATGTTCTTAGTAAAGTGGAATTTTTATATTATGTCATTAAAATGAATATTAAAATGGTACAATGGCAAGATATGGATTTTCATATTTCTTTGGCATAAAGAAATTCTAATGTTGAGTAGAAATGTCATAGAGTAGAATGATCATAGTTGAAGCCATTGATTTAAAAGGAGAGCCATGTGACTTTTAAAAGATCTATTTTAAATTCATTTAACTATTTTACTAATTAAAGTGATTAAATAAGTAGAATAAAGTCTCTACACACAGTTACTGTCTTCTTTTTCCCCAAATACTGTATTCATGAAGAAAATAAATTGAAGGGCTGACTGCTGAGCTTGAGCACAAAGAATACCAGTTTGGTATCATTACTTTGTTGCTAGCCTAAATATTCTTGACATATTTTGTCAGCTGGCCATCATCCATTTCTCTCCTTTTCTGGTGAGAGCTTTCCAGATTACTTTTGAAAAACCAATGTTCACTAGTATGATGTGATCTGTTCCCTCTCCAACAGAGTTGTTCTCAAACTTTAAGTATACCAGAAACACCTGGAGTATTTGTTGAAATGCAGATTTATAAGTCCTAACCCCCAGAGTTTCTGATTCAGTAGGTTGGAGGTGGGGCTTAAGAGTTTGCCTTTCTAATAAGTCCTCAGGTATCCCTGATGCTATCAACCCAGGGACACCATGTGGAGAAGCACTAATCTAGGATAAATCACTTTCTTTTCTCAGCTTGCATCATCTCTGAATGGTCACAGCCTAGGTCACTGTCATACTCTCCATGCTGAATCAGAAATCCAAAACCATAAAGTCAGGACGTGACAATGTAGTGTTGAAATGTGGGTAGGCTGCTGTTAGAAGCCAAAGCTTGATGTGTTGTTTATTATAGTCAGAACCACAATGATAGTAAATGACATAAGCCAATGGCCAGTGGTATAAGCAATGTATTCCTATCTTTGTTAAGAAGATATATTGGAAGGCTTTGTTTGCCTGGCTAACATCACTTCTCTGAAGTTTTCCTTGATCCATCCCTTCGCAAGCTAGGTTATAGATCACTTCTTGCTCTCAAGACATTCTGTGGATATATCTATCATTGAACTTTGCCCATTTTTAAAAATTATCTTTTTTATGCATCTGTTGTCTTCCTTAAACATTTGGTCTTTTAGGGCAAAAGTCATTGTTTGTTAATCTTATTAATCTTTTTAATCTTAACGTTTTGGACAAAATCTTGTGGGTGGCTGGCACCCTATAAATTTTTGTTGAATAAAATAAGAGATTAACAATGGGTGATATGTGAAAGGCAAAGTCAAAGAATAGCCTGTCCAAGATGATTTCCTGGGACAGTGATTGTTTACAGCAGCATTTCTTCATAAACTCATACAAGTCTGTACATGAGAAGTTATTGTCACCACAGTCCTTAACTGCTTTCAAAAAAGTGTTCATGTGCTTGCAGCTTGTACAGAGCATGACAAATAAAATGCTCAAGGGGATAAGAGGTGATAGACTGGAAAATTTAGATTCTAGCTGGAAAGACACAAGCTGAGTGGGAACATGTCTGAACTTTAAAATTCATTGAAGACATGGATGAAGGAAGGTGTATTTAACAGTCAAAAGTAAAATAAGCTAGAATCAGGCATTTCCTTTGGGATTTAAGAAATTACATTAGCTCACTTTTTAAAAAAAATACTACTTTGCATTATTATAAATGCATAGCACATTCATACTCTGAAAAAAAAAGAACATTTTTGTTCTTAATGCTTTGTTTTGTTGGATGGTCTCTCCCTTTCAACTCTCAGCATTATTTACAGACCCAATGGCAGACAAGTTACCTGAATTTACCTTTGTTCCTGCTCCCACCTGCAGTGATTTCTCCTGCTACTAAATTCATACAGCCCATGTCTTACTAATCAGAATATTGCCTTAAAACATGTCAACATTCATGGAATATATACTGTCTCTGACTAGATACAAGTTCTTTGATGTCACTTATTAGAAATGGCAAACTGGATGCATCTTAAATGCACTTCTCCCAAGTGACAGTAACTGCCTGAAGCCTTGAGATGAGAAGGATTCTGAGGGTAGGTAATGACCTCACAGCTGTACATGGAAAGAGAAAATGGCCAAGCGTATGCCAAATATGAGATTGTCATTAATTTTTGTATTCAAAACTTATAGGACAGAGTGAGGCACAGAAAAGAATCAACAATATGTTTAAAGAATAAATGGAAAAGAATAGTACATTAAAATAAATTAAAATATCGCTTTAAAAGTTCAAAGTTTATTGTAATTCCTAGATAATACTTATGAGATGTTAATGAGTTCACTGGTGTATTAAGTACTGGTGTACTTAATTTTCCAAAAATGTGTTCTCCACCAAATACTTTGTTTATAACATCCAAATAAAATTATCATGTCCTTATTTATATTCCTAAGATAAGTGAATATGACTCCATGTAAACACCCAACTTTAATTTGTAGTCTCCAGACTATATCTTTCTGTAATTATTAGTTTTCTATAATTTATCATATACTATGCAACTATCATTAAAATGAGAGATATATATTACAATTGTAGAATATTAGGGCTTAAACTTTGAATGGATTTAAGAGCCCATTCCATATTTTTCTCTCCGTATTAATGCAAGACTTCATTCCATCTCCTCAGAGATGTGAAAATTTGAATCTATTTTGGTGACCTTCAAAACCGGGTGGCATTTGACTAGCAAGTCAGTGTTACTTTTTTATTTTTTCTCAGTGAAATTAATCTAACTTGTTCTTGCCATAGAAATAAGAAAGATCCTTAGTTATTTTCAATGGTGAAAGACTGATGCCTCTTAAAGATTTCAAGGATACCTTGATTAGAACATGGATATGGACAATGCTTATATGTTCATTTTTCCCCAGAAGTGGGAATGCCATATTCATCCATGAGTAGGACTCCTAAGCCACGAAACATGCAAATTCCTAGTCTTTGCATAAAAAATAACTTGATGGTTTCCACTTCTCCTGGATGGCTTATTTTCATTTATTTATCTCCTTTTGGTTCTCATCCATAAATTTGTGTTCTAACTTACATTTACTGTTTCTTCTCTGAACCAGATACTTTGCTCAGTGGAGGGTACACAACTGAAGATGACACAGACCACGCACTCAAGAAACCAGAGACCAGTGAAAAGACAGATAAGTAAATAAGCAGCTGGACTAAAATATAAATGTTATGATAGAAGTGATTTTTAACCCTTTAATTTTTTATCTTTGTATCTCTCAGGATTTGGGGTCCCCAACATCAATAAAATCTCTATACCCAGTAGACTTCTGTTTAGTTTTATACTTCACTGTTTTTCACTGCCATCTTTTTTACAACAATCTCCCATTCTTGCTTAGCACCACTGAGTTTTAAAATCTTTAATTACCATTCACATACAATATCTATTTCTTTGATGTACTGATAATGGTGGTAATGAAGCATTAGTACAAACCTATAGAAACTGGAGGTATGTCTCTTCCAGGATCTGGATTAATTGATATATTTAAAGCATGAATTCCCTGTGAAGGAGAGGTGCATAGGTGGAGTAGGGTGGCTGGCTCTGACTTAATACTAAGAAAAATTATCATGAGTGAATTTAAAAAAATATATATTTTATCTTTTTTTCAGTGTTCCAAAATTCATTGTTTATACACCACACCCAGTGCTCCATGCAATACATGCCCTCCTTAATATCCACCACCAGGCTTACCCCTCTCAACCCCCCCAAAACCCTCAGTCTATTTCTCAGAGTCTACAGTGTCTCATCCTGGACATGCCTTGGCCCAGGTTAGAAAATAGCTTTCTTGGGATGCCTAAGTGGCTCAGTTGGCTAAGCATCTGCCTTCAGCTCAGGTCATGATCTCACGGTCCTGGGACTGAGTCCTGCAATGGGCTACCTGCTCAGTGGAGAGCCTGCTTCTCCCTGTGCCTGCTGCTCCCCCTGCTTGTACGTTTGATCTCTCTCTCTCTCTCTCTGAAAAATAAATATCTAAAATCTTAAAAAAAAAAAGCTTTCTTTCCCTTGCTGTTGTTACAGATCTTTTCATTAATCAGTACCTGCTTTCCACTCAAAGCACCACAGAATATAAAGCAGATTGTGCTCAAAGGGATGGGAATTATATAAACATTTGTCTTCATTATCTTCCCATTCCTGAAAAATACAACAAGCTTATTTCAAAATCCCTGATTTCTATAGAGAATGGGGGGAGGGCTATTCAATGCTAGTATGTTCCTTAAAAGATATATTAATTTGAATAGTGGAAACTTTGGGTGAAGGTAGACATTAATTGCTGATAACACACAATATACACCACCATATATTCTACCTATGAATACACACACTCTACTAATCAAAAATACAAGTTGAGACCATGCTATTCTTGCTCTTTTGTAATTTTTTATACATTCAATAATATTTTGTATTTTCTAATGTCAGTACATTCTACACGATGGCTATCAATGTCTACAGAATATTCAAGGCATCTATCCCATATCAACATACATGTAATTGACTTAGTCCACCTACTGTTGTTAGACCTTGTATTTGCTTACATTTATAATATTGTTTTTTTTTAAATGGGACAAGTGGAGGTGCCTGGGTGGCTCGGTGGGTTAAGCCTCAGCCTTCAGCTCAGGTTGTGATCTCAGGGTCCTGAGATTGAGCCCCACATCGGGCTTTCTGCTCAGCAGGGGGCCTTCTTCCCCTTCTCTCTCTGCCTGCCTCTCTACCTACTTGTGATCGCTCTCTGTCAAATAAATAAATAAAATATTAAAAAAAAATGGGACAAGTGTTTTGTACATTTTAGTTACCTTTTCTAGATAAATATTTTATTCAAAATACACATGTTTCAGTTTTCCTTACTTATTGTCATACTTATCTCCAGAAATATCACTCACACTCCCAATAACTACCTATAAGAGTGTCTAAAATCCAATTAATCATTTACAAAATACTTACTGAGCATTTAGAAAAACTAGAGTTCTATGTTAGGTATTTGAGGTATTTCAATAATGCATAAGACCAGGAAATGCTTTCAATTATATATTCAATTTCCCTTACAGTTAAAAGACTATGTTTATTATTTATTTCATCTTGTGTCAATTCAAATTTATTAACGAAATATGTCCACCATATCATTATACAATCATCTCAATGTCTCAGGACCAATAGTGATGTTGTTATTTTCATTCCTGATAGTTGTTTTTTATATTCTCTATTTTATTGTCTTTTCTAAAAATTAGAAAAAAGAAAATTGTTGACCTTTATTGAATGTCAGCTTTCTATACACTTAACTTGTACTTTTATATTTCTTATTGACTTCTGATTGTAAAATGGCTTGTCAATTCTTTGCCTTCTTCCATTTTAAAACTACTTTCTTCAGGCTTTTTATGCCTTTTTTATTTTCTTGATATACGTAGCTCATTAATTTTCAGCCTTATTATGGATTGTAGATCTTAATGTGAAAGAATAAAAAATAAAGCTTTAAGAATATAATATAGGAATAATGGGAAAGAATTCTTAAGTGGAAGGCCAAGAGCCTTAATCAAAATTTATACATGAAAGCTAACAAATACATAATTGTATTTATGTTTGTCGAAAGAAACTATTGAGAGCAAACAGAAAACGTACAAAAAGGATGAAATTATTTAAAATGCCCATAATTAAAAAACAAATATTATTTGAAATATATATAGAAGTGCTACAAATAAAATTTTAAAGACAAATGATTAGGTAGAATCAATAAAAAAAAAAAGAACTAAAACTGCCACATCAAGAAGGGGCTATTGAAATGACCAATAATCATATGAAAAGTTGCTATATATGATAAGTAATCTTAAAAAAAGTCAATTAAAATTGCAACAAAGTGAACAGTACAGAATCACCAGAAAGGTTAGCAAGACTGACAATTTTACAGTAGCTGCAATAAAGGATTCTGAGAGGAATGATCAATAGATGGCAATACCAAGGAATGGAAGATAGTTGGGAACAGGATATTTTCTGGCTCTTTCACCACTTTGGCACAGGATGCTGAGTCAAGCATATGGTGTTTTGCAAAGAGTGACATGCACCGGGAGTGCTATAATTCCAATGATCTAATATTTCATCAGCAATCCTCTGTTTCCTTCCCTGCTGTTTTTTTGGAACTCTCTGAATGGAATGTAGAAATATGGAAGAGGAAACATACGTTAGGAGCCTCAAAAAGTATCATTAGTAGAGAAAAAGGTTAGTTCCTCAGCTTTCTGATGGAAAAAACACTGGGTGTTTGAGATAGGAAAGAGATAATATGCCATCAGGAAAAAAAGCCTTTCACTTCTTTTAGGACCACATTCATGAAAAAAAAAAAAAAGAATAATTAAAAGAAAAACAAACAAACAAACAAAAAAACAGGAATCAGTCACTTGCTTTTCCTGTTCAACTCAACTGGGTTTATACCCAACAGGAATTCTTCTCAAAATATTGTAAAAAGGTTTTATTTTGTTTGCTTTAGTTTGGGGTTTTCCCATTTTGACTGACATGTATTGGTCTCTGTTTGGGGACATCGTTTTTTCTCTTATTATAATTATCATATAAATTATTTGTCTTTTTCCTCTAGATTTCAGGCTCCAGGAAGGTAGGAACTATGTTTATTGGCTTATTTATCCATTATTTCTTGGCACAGTTTAGATGCTCGATTTAATTTGTGAAGGAATGAATCAATCAAGCACTATTTTATCATGAAGTTTTAAGAGAATGAATCCATAATGGCTTGCTTGGCATTATATTCGAGAGGTTTTGTTATTAATATTCCTGCCCCTCAAAGAAACTATTCACTTGTAGGTGCAGAATAAGACATAGCATTGCATTCTGTAGATTGGGGCAAGAACATTCTGGGTTGGCTAAGGTAGAGTTGGAATGGGAAAATGTATGCAAAATGACAAATTAGCACCTTTGTTGGACAAGTGAAAAGACTCAGAAGGTATATAATAAAAGCTTATAAATTTCTTTTAGTTTAGGGCTGTTGAATTTGGGATTATTAAGCATGATAGAATAATCAAACTTGTTTTAATAGCCAATGTTATGATTTAAACAATGTTGCAGGGGGAATTAATGCCATAACCTTGTATGTTACGGATTGTGCTCAAAAAGGAAGATGGGGTAAAAAGCTGATGAGGAAGGGAACATTTTGGCCCAATATCAGAGAGGTTCTTGGTGATGGATTAGATGTGGAGGGAAAGGATGTAAAAGGAGTTAAAAATGGCTCCTGGCACAGAAACAATTGAGACCTCAGGAATGCACTGTGTATGGAGGCTCTCAACTTTCTTGCTCCTATGTATGTTCTCTCATCATGGACCTCTCTCTTCAGGTCCCTTTTGTCCCTGTCCTCCTTCACCTTGCTTTTTCCCCTCATTCATTCTTTCACACAGTCTTCATCTCTTCTCCTTAGGCTTGTTTCTTTATTTTATTTTTTTCTCTTCCCTTTCCCCCATATTAACCAATGTGAGATTGAAACTCACCCTTACTTCATGCATTTATTCAACAATTCAAGAAAAATGAATGGACTACACGCTATTCTATGCCAGGCTCGTTAATTAGAATACAAAGATTAATAAGACATAATATCCTGCCCCAAGACATTGTACCATCAAACAGTGGTAAACATTCATTCATTCATCTATTTATTCAATCATTACTTGTTTCTGGAACATAAGATTAAATAATGCATGATCTATGTTAGCAAGGAATTCCAAGTTTGATATAAGAATATGTGAAGTATTTTTAGTGTTTATCATGATAATATGTGGAAGAAAACACTCCATACCATTTCATTCATTGCCAACAGAATAGGGATAGAGGTGGGAGAGGGGAAAATATTTTTTTTCTCCTACATATAACATTTATTTCAATGAGAAAGTGTTATTTTATAATTAAACAAATCAAATAAAAAATAAATACCAAGGGGCGCCTGGGTGGCTCAGTGGGTTAAAGCCTCTGCCTTCGGCTCGGGTCATGATCCCAGGTCCTGGGATCGAGCCCCGCATCAGGCTCTCTGCTCAGCCAGAAGCCTGCTTCCTCCTCTCTCTCTGCCTGTGTCTCTGCCTGCTTGTGATCTCTGTCTGTCAAATAAATAAATAAAATCTTTAAAAAAAAAATAAGTACCAAGTATAATGTTATGTTTCTGGATAAGTTTGAGTCTTAATTTTTCAAGATTTTTTGTCTCTTCATTAATAACCTCAGTTATCCATTTTTTCAGTGTATTTTATTTATTTTTTTTCATATAGTTTTTTTTTTATTTAAGCTTTTTTTATTTAAACATATAATGTAACCCCACCACCCTCTCCCAACCCCTCTCCCCCCCCACCCTCCTCAGTTTGTTTTATGACATTAAGAGTCTCTTTTGGTTTGTCTCCCTCCCGATCCCATCTTGTTTCATTTTTTCTTTTCCTACCTCCTTAACCCCCACCCCCGTTGCATCTCCACATCCTCATATCAGGGAGATCATGTGATAGTTGTATTTCTCCAGGTGACTTATTTCGCTAAGCATAATACGCTCTAGTTCCATCCATGTCGTCGCAAATGGTAAGATTTCATTTCTTTTGATGGCTGCATAGTATTCCATTTTCAGTGTATTTTAGTCTACTCTTTTATGCTTTTCTTTGGGAGTTATTAGAAGGAGAGAAAAAGGTTTTCTCTGGCAATTTTAATCTTACCATATGACTATGCTCATTAAAAAAACATATCTTTTATGTAGAATGCTCATACATCTATTTTCTTGTTCGTGGCTTTATTCAAAATTTCCTCCAAAAAACTTGATCGTTTTAGTGACAAAATTAACTTTATATATTTATTACTTCTTTCAAATTCTCCGAAGTCCAATGTTCTTTTTCACAAATTTTGTAATCCATAGTTAATAAGATTCCTTTACATTAGTTTCTAAGTTCTAAGCCGCCAGGAACAATAAGCTTCCTTCAAGAACTCTATATATCATGTTCCCTCCCAATTAGCTTCCACCCTTAAGAAAGACAGAAGTGTATTTTGACATACTTAAACTCTTGACAAAAAACCTATCTCAGCTGAATGTGCTCTCACTTCCACCACATCTTTCCTTGTCTTTTTAAAGCAGTTGTCCTCGAATTTCAAAATTGAAATGAAACCCATCACAAGAAAGGCATCAATTTCCAGGTTGCAGTGATGTCTCGTAGCAAAGGATAGGTTCTTATAAACCTACACGAGTGAGAGAAAGCATTGCACTCCGATTGACAATGCGCTGCCCTGCTTGTCAGGTCTGCAGGTTTCTCTGGCTCTGTCACCTCCTCAGTCATGGATGCTGAGTCAAGCATATGGTGTCTGCTGCTGTAAGTGACACTGCACTGGTTTACTTTCCTCCTCAGGAGAATCTTCCCATGCCAAGTCAATTTGCAATGCCTCGGATCTTTCAACAGTCCTTTGGTCAGAATCCAGAATCCTTCTCAAATATCAGATGATGGTGACCTCTTTGTATAAAATTCAATATCTCAGAAACCCAACCTAAAATCCAAGAAGGTTTTTTCGGTTTTTGAACTTTAATCTTGGGGCTTTCCATACTGTCCTTTGAATCCATGGAGGGATTACTCAGTAACTTGCTAATATGCCATCCAATTTGTCTGGAAGCTTTGGCTTATTGCCCTGCAGAAGGAGAGACACAAAGATTTGGAAGATGAGAGGCAGATGAGAGCTGGCAAGGTTACTGCATCCAATTAAGATTTCTAAGTGAGGAGGCAGGAAAGAGGTGAAAGCAAGAGAGGTCTGATGCCAAGGATGAAAACCAACCAACAAGCAAGGGACAGAACAGGACAAGACTTTATTTGTTGTAGTTAGAGAATCACAAATGTTAGGTGAATGTGGAAGAGTTTGGTATGAATCTGCAGGAGGGGAGGCAAAACGTAGAGCTCATGAGAGCTGAGTGGCTCCAGAAATATTGAAAATAAAATGTATCAGGGAAAATGAATTGCTTTCTCTTTTTTGTTTCTTTTTTTTAGCACTTAAATTCTCTTTAAGGTCAAGAGATCTTTTTTTTTTGAAGATTTTATTTATTTATTTGTTAGAGGGAGAGAGGAAGAGCACTGAGGGAGAGTGAGGGGGAGAAGCAGACTCCCCACTGAGCAGAGAGCCCGATGTGATGCAGGACTCGATCCCAGGACCCTGAGATCATGATCTGAGCCCAAGGCAGACACTTAACTGACTGAGCCACCCAGGTGCCCCTAAGGGTAAAGGATTTTAGGGCTAGTATTACCTACTGTTATTTTCTGGTACATTTGGTTTATTCTATCTACATAAAAGTGAAATTGGTCAGAAGCTATAACATTCATTCACATAATGACATTGTTATTTCTCTGTTTAGGGTGATTAAAAAGGAATAAATGTAAGGAAAGTCTTTGATTTCTCAAGCAACTTATTTTTCAATAGGAGAAAAGGCACTTCTTCCTTTCAAAAAAAATGAGAAAGAAAAAAAAAACAAGAAGAAGAAGAAGACATATTCTGTCCCACCATTGTCTGTAGGTACAAACATCATACCCCTGGCCTTACTAAATCCAATTCTAATTCTAATTCTAAACTAGAACTCAATTCTAATTGGCAGCACTGTCATTGTTAACATCACCCTATCTAAAATAGCCTTAAAGGTGTCCCATTATCTTCTTCTTCTTTTTAATTACTAATCTTTGGGGGGGGTTTAGGTATATTTTATGTTTATAGAAAACTGTGCAAAAGTCCAGAGTGTTCCCATAGACCCTCCAGTACCCCTGGATTTTCCTCTTAATATCTTTCATTAGTGTGGTGCATTTACAGTTGATGAACTAAGATTGATATATTGTTCCTAAATAAAAAGTCCATAGTTTACATTAGGGTTCATTCTTTGTGTTGTAAAAGTCTATGGGTTTTCACAATTGTGTCGTGTCATTTGCCACTATTACAGTATTAGAGTAGTTCCAGGATTCCAAAGGTCTTTTCAAAAGCATTGCTAAATGTTTGCAGTTAACCAACAGTATAACTATTTCTTGGGTGGTCCACAAGAAGTGGAGTGGAGGAGGCATGGATATGCACTTTGGAAAATGACTTTAATAAATACAGCCAGTTTTCTCCAAGATAGCCATACCAATATACACCCTAACCAACTGCTGGAGAGTTTCTATTTCCCTTTGCTGTTTCCAATATAATACCAAAGTTCTTAAATTTTTGCCAGAAGGGTATCTTATTTCAATTGGTGTTTCCTCAAGTTAGCAGAATACTATGTTTCTTTTCATACATGTGATTGACCACTTGTGTTTCTCTTTATGATAATTGCATTTTGTATAATTTGTCAATGAATTGAGGGTGGGAGGTTTGTAATTTTCTTATTGGTCTTTGGGGGTTTTTCCATCTTCCAGTTATTTATTCTTGACTACCAGGCATGTCAAAATATTGGATTTCCGTTTGTTTCTCATCTCTTAACTTGCTTTATGATGTCTTTTATTGTACATGAGTTTGAGTTAAAAAAATAAGTATAAAAACAAAGTCTAGAATATAACTTAGTAAAATGATACAGTAGTATTGGGAGTGGGGTAGGCAAGTGAGAAAAATAAAAATGTTTGCTCTGGTCCCAGTTTTGTGTGGGGCCTGTCCTCATTCTGGTGACTCATTTTCACTTGCTCTTCTGAATAGCATAAGTCTTGTTTTCCCTCTTTTCCTTCTTTAACTGTCTGCAAACGAATTTCATTTTGTTTTTCTGCCACCCAACCATATCATTTCACGAGAACTCCCTGCTATTTAGATTTCCTCATTCAGAGCTCTTGTCTTCTGTGTTTGATGCTCTATAAAGAACTGTGTACACTCATAGCTCTCTATAAATAATTGAAAGAGTAATAATTTGCATATACAGTGGCCTGTAATTGGCTGTGATATACTCACTAGTAATTTTGCATGAGGGATGCTCCACTAAAATAAATTGTGCTTGTCCGTGTTTACTTTGGACAGGTAAAGTACTATATGGCATGCTGAATTTTTATATCAAGTTTTAATTAGGTCATTCAGCTTGAGTTACCAAAATAACCTGCTTTCCCCAATAATGAGAATGGGATTTATTTAGAAATAAATATCAAGGACTCATTTCTATATTTCAGAATATGAAAGAACTCTTCTCTGTAATATATTCAAGTTAAATATTTTGCATCCTAATCTAGTCGGGCTTACTGATTGATCTTCTGCCAAGAATAGCTGATGCCAAGCTAGAGAATGGAGACACTGAGGTCAGAGCTCCACTGAACACCCAAGAAAACACTTGTAGCCCAGTCTTTGGGGACCCAGGGAGAGATCAACCTCTCCTTTTCCATAAATCTCTTTCCAGCCAAGAGCAGGTCAGACTGGAGCAAATATACCCCCCAATACCATTTCACTTTTGACAGTGTGCATTTGTTCTAGAAGAATCTTCTATTTCAAAATGAGGGGCTGGAGCCTCCCCCCCCTTTTTCAAAGAACGCATTTGGACAAAGCAGAATGGATTCTTTGGAGCTTGGTAAATTCGATCTGGTGAAATACAAGGCATAGAGGATGACAGAGCGAAGTACGTTTAAGTTAGAGTTATACTTTTTATTATGATGATTATGTTTTTAACCTCATAGAGGACTTTCTTTTTTCTTTTTTCTTTTTTATTTATTTATTTTTTAATTCTCACCCCAACCAAACAAGGCAAACTCCTTCTGAGAAGGCATGCTCTCTGTATCGGTCAAAAGGTGAAGGCACAATATGCATATGATTTTAGTCTAGCCTGATCACTTCATTTATACAAACTGGCATTTGTGACTCCAACTGACACGCCATGCACAGCCCACACACAAAGGAATAAGAGAACAGACTTGTGTATTTACACAGAGAATGTGCTTTTAATCTAGTTAGATTCTCTGAGGTGTGAGATACAAGACAGGAAGGCTGTTTCCAAACTTAGAAGGCATTGTATCCCAGCAGCACAGACTAAAGTCAACAATTTTGCCTTGAGGATGTGTTTTCTCATGGAAACAACTGTATGTATCAAGGGTTCATAAGCCTTGTTGGAGCTGTGACTTCTCCCTTGAAACACAGTCTTTAAGCAAAGAAGGTGGTGGAAGAAAAGTTCTTTAATATAAGGCAGAAGTGTTTTGATGGCTCTTTTACCACTGGTCAGATGGAAGGAGGAGTGTAGGGGAAGAGAGAACGATGGAGTGGGAAGCAGGAGGATTGAAAGTAAGTAAAGATGTGAGAAAGAACAATAGTAATGGGCCAATTGGGACCATCTTCAAAGTATTTCACCTAGAGGTCTTGGCTTCTTGACTGAAATTCCCTGATAATGAGATGGTTATGTTACTTCACTAGGCCACCCAATTGTATGCACTCTCCAAATATTTTGTAATTCTTTCCTCACTCTAAATAATTAAGCTCTTTCTGGTGAAAGTCTGAGAGGGGCTGTGGGAGAGGAATTCCTCCCCTACCCCCTAATCACCTTTCCCTCTTTCAGGAATGCTTAGCCTAAGGAAAAATGGTAAACTAAGCAAAGTTCAACTCACTACTTGCTTCCTATTTTACACTCCTCTTTCAAGTTCCCCTTAATTCTTTTCATCAGAAAGACAATGTCCTTATGAAGGTCTAAACATGACCACATTACCCCTGTTCTTCCAAAGTACTACAGGTAATTCCTCCCATCCAACCCCAAACCAAATGCAAACTACCTTAGAGAACTTAAAATTCTATCCATCTTAGAAGAATAGCACTTGTTTAAACTATAAAGGTAGGAATGATAACCAGTATCGGCCCATTCTCTCATCGTTTCAAGTAGATACTTCCTGATATAATGATTCTGTAGATAATGGAATTCCTAAGTGGATCTTAAAAGGGGGTTATGCAGGGGTGCCTTGGTGGCTCAGTGGGTTGAGGCCTCTGCCTTCAGCTTAGGTCATGATCCCAGGGTCCTGGGATCCAGCCCTGGATCGGGCTCTCTGCTCAGCAGTGAGCCTGCTTCCTTCCCTCTCTCTCTGCCTACTTGTGATCTCTGTCTATCATATAAATAAATAAAATCTTTTTTAAAAAGAGGGGGTTATGTAGAATTTTTTAAAGGGGAAAAAAAGCTCTCACTATTAGATTAATTTTTACTAGGAATGGGCCCTCGTATTGGCTTCTTTGAAAAATTTCTAACTTTCATAGTTGGTTGGACTTTTGCATTTATTATATATGTATATATATATATATTTAAATTGTATTTGTTTATTTGACACAGAGAGGGAGAGAGAGAGCACAAGCAAGGGGAGCTGCAGGTAGAGGGAGAAGTAGACTCCCCGCTGAACAGAGAGCCCGATGTGGGGCTCTATCCCAGGATGCTGGAATCATTACCTGAGCCAAAGACAGACACTTAACCAACTGAGCCACCCAGGCACCCCGCACACCTAGTGCTTAAAATCCCTCCTGTTCTGAGCCACCCTGTGCCATGTCTACCACCTCCTATGGTTCACAGCCTTCCCAGGCTTCTCTTTCTGCTTCCTGCCCTTTGTGTGAGGCCTCTCCCAAGCCTGTTCATTTTATCAAAGAGTTAGCCTCCCTGGTATTCCATCCTTCACTCCACATTTTATCTTGTTCTCTTGACTCCACTCACCTTTGAGATCTCTTGGAGGAACATCCTGCTCAAGACCTGCCCCACCGCAGACCTGGGTTCTCCCCTGTGTATAAACTGGTCTGCAGAAAGGACCCAGAGAGATGGCAGCTAGAGGATCTTCCCCAGAAGGCATTTTGCCAAGCCCCATTCCTTGTAGGGGGTCCCTCACTGGAAGGTGGGAATTGCTCATCTGGCAACAAGGATGGGGACTCCAGCGAAAAAGGGGCCTACCGCTGGTGGTAGCCCCGTGTCTGTTCTCACTGCTCTGTGGAGAGAGCCCTCCACCAATCACCGATGATTTCCCTACTGCTAAATCCAATGTCTATTTTTTGAGTCCTTAAACTACGCATTCTGTTTATTACATTTTATATCCTCCTCTGATAAGCTCTTTTTCTCTTTTCCTTTAATGCCATACTCCAGGTTTCTCTTTACCCAACCATTCATTTTTTCTTGTAAACAAATATTCATTTGGAGTTCTATTATATTCTATTATATTCCACATAGATCTGGGAGCAACACCTTGCCTTAAAGAAGATTTACCGATTGGAGGAGGTAGAGAGCAATATTAAACAAGTATATAAACGTGTAAGAAAAGCGATTTCATTTCATACTTCTTAACCTTTCTCTGCCTCCTACATAGACTTCTCTTTATTCCAGCAAACCTTTAACCTTGTTTTTTTTTAGGTTTCTCTCTTTATGTCTTTTCTCATTCCTTACACTTTTCTATCTTTTCTCATAGTTTTAACTATCTGTTTAGTCTTGATCTCACCCCAGTACTCATGTATACAACTGTCCATCCACAGATAACTCCACTGGCATGTCTGGCAAGCACCAAACTCAAGAAATATCAAGATAAATCCATCATCTCCTTCTCTATACTTGGATCTTTGGGGGGGG
>RCUC01131293.1:0-47854 GCA_003697995.1 Taxidea taxus jeffersonii
TGACAACCAGCGTCTGTGATCTAGTGATTGCTGCTCTCTTCTTGAGCACCTACTGTGTTCCCGGCACAACACTAACTGCTTGCCACTCAGCACAGCACAGCACAGCTTTCCGGAAGGAGCACGGACTCTGGAGCCAGACGGCGAGGGCTCAAAAACCACATCGGGCTCAAAAAACACACCGACTGGGGACACCAGGCAAGCGACTCATGTCACTGCGCCTCTAAGAAGGAGAAGAAAACAGCACCGACTTCCCAGGATTGGGTGAGAAGCCACTCACCCGAGTGAGTCAGTATGTGGAAAGTGCGGAGAACACTGCCAGGCACACAGTCAGTGCCACAAAAGTGTTAGCTGCTCCTGTGGTTCTTAAATGAGGTAAGTGGCAGACACGGCCACAGTTCAACTCCCCGGGGCCAACGTTCCACTCGGCAGTGTGGTAGGTATACAACTAAAAGGGGCCCTACTGAAAATGAGTTAATTAGTAGTGACACAGTGCTGCTTCTTGAAGATAAAAAGACAAGGCAAAGTCACGAGTGCACGAGAACTCATCGGCAACCACCAGCGAGGAATGGGGCTCGCCAGAGTGGTCTGGTGGGGAAACCCATCCAGGTGCAGGACCGCGGAGCAGCGGGCAGGAGGGTGCTGTGCAGCATCGGGAAACCTGGGCCTCGGGTCAGTCCCTTGGCCTGACGGCTGGAGGTGCCTTCTCGTGCTGACCTCCCATGATACCAGGGCCCAACAGACAGCACTGAAAATAGGCACCTTCCATGAAAACAGGGCTTGCTATTTATTTTCTCAAACAGCTACCTGTACTTCAGTGGGTACACTGTCTAGAATGGACTCATAATCTTGGGGGGGGGAGCAGTTGCTAAAGAAGGAGATAAAGGCAAAGAGAAGCAATCCTGTGGCACATTTTTTCAATGCCATTAAAATATCAACAGGTTAACCTAAGGCACAAAACAAGCATAATTTTGATAACAATGTAATAATTTTTTCAATGGACTAAATTTTCTTTAACAGGGGAAGGTCATACAACATTTTTCATGTATGTGGTTAATAAATACTACTTTCAGTTTTATAAACAAGTTGAAGAATGACACAATTTACCTTTTTGCCCGTGACGGCTGCTGAATTTGTCTCCAATCTCTGGACGCCTGGTCTGTCTCAGCAGCATTTTGATCAGAAAAGCATCTTCGGCATTTGAAGAGATCATCACTTTTTCAATGTATGAATCCGTTGCCCCTTTGTAGCTAGTATTAAGAGGAAGTCACCAAAACAGTTTTCAAACTGCCCTTTGCGAACCTATCGCTCACAGGTCATATTTTATTTACTATCAACCACCAAATGTTTCGACATTGCCATTCTGGACTCTGAAACGTGCCTTTTGTTTCTCAACATTAAATTCTAAGGTTACAATTTCCCTTTTACAATCCTGGTCTGAAATGGCTAACATTTTAGTGAACACTTATTACGAGGCAGGCATAAGGCAATGTAACCCACAGCACACATATTCACACATGGCTACTCCCCTACTGCAGACAAGCGAACGGGATGCTTGGACATCAAGCTTGGAAGGATCACAGAGCTCCCAGGGAGGTTTCATTTTCTTTTAAGGATAAGAAATATGTGAGTACACTTTCTAGCCTATAAGGAAGGAACTGAGAGAAAACTCGATGAAGATATGGAAGGACAGAAAAGAAAATGACAGGTCCCTAAAAAGGTCTAGATTAAATGAAGAACCCAGGAAAGTGGAGGGGCAAGCTTTGAAGAGGAAAAAAGATCTCCTCCTCCAGGACAGGAAGAAAACCAGCTAGCATAACCACCTCTGTCATTCTGAAACAGCTTTTGCTCTGCAGGATTGGGTGCAGGGGTCCTGACTTCTCCCCTAAGTGGAGGGCCCACTTTCTCTCCTGTGCTCCGACTGCACAGACAAATCCATGGAACCCACAGCAAGGCAGCATTTAGCGTAGTGGGCAGGAGTCGGGCTCTGAAGCCCATGAGAATTCAAATCCTGACTGCCACTTGTAGCTGTGTGACCTTGGTAAATTATTTAACCTCTCTGTTTCTGTCTTTCAAACAAGGCCATTTAGAGAGCCCGGTTCATGGGGTAGTGGTAAGAACAATTGAGCTAACACCTGTATGATGCCCAGAATAGTAACTGGTACAGTGAACCTTCTCAGCTAAGCCATGAAGGATGATCTGATAGTTCCCATACTTATGTGTTTGTGTAGGTCTTTGCTAACTAGATGCGGCTCCTCGCAGGCAAGGCTGGTGGTATCTCTCAGCTCTGTGTCCCTGGGACGTGCAGCACCGTGGCTGGCCTGGAGCAGACCTCGGCTGTGTGCTGAATGGATCTGCTGAACTGCCTTCCACTGTCCAGGAATCCAGCTCTCCTATGTCACGCCCTGGCCCACCTCTTGAACTGGATTAACTCAGTTCCTGGGCTAGACTGAGTTTCCTGTTACTCCTTTTAGTTTTATGCCCCAGTGGGGCTGCTACCATTGGCCTGTGGCTCATCTCATGAGGTCTCGTATCTCACTGTATTCGAGAGCCCAGAGGACATCTGGAGACTAACAAGCACAAGTCTCTCACTGTTCAGATGAAAGCACTGAGCCCAAGAGTTTGAGTGCTTCACCCACGTAAGGTAACCCACAGCACCCCCCAGTACGATAGCCCAGCCGTCGTCCACTGTGATGGTGACACCACAGTGCGGCCAGTGTGTTTTATTTATTTACTTCTTTAACACAAATCTGATCATATCACTGTCTACCAAATGAACTCCCGAGTACTGCACAGCCTCGTCCCAGCAGGGTACACTGGTCCTCCAGACCCAGGTGCTCCTCTGCCCGTGGGGCCTTCCCACTCACTGTCCCCTCTACCTGGAACCCCTGCCTATCTGGCCCCCGGCTCAAGCCCAGGTTGAAAGGCCCCCACGATTCCACAGCTGAGATTTTCCTTCTATGCCCTGCTGTCTCCACAGGACAACGATTACTACCCCGAACTGTCAGTTCTCCTCTCTAACCCTCCAAGAGTAACTTCTAATTTCCTTTAGCCCTTCTCTCTCTCTTTTTGAATCTTCCTATGTATTTCTGAAGCACAACTAATACCTACGTGATGGGCACATCCTTGTACTGCGGTTGCTGGGGCACGTTACTTCCTTCCAGAGGAATCTGAGTTACTGTGGGCATGGACTTATTGACCAGCACTTGTTTGTTTTCTACCTTCTCACCTAAGAAGAAGAGAAGGGAATTACAGCCCAGTCATTACCATCTCTGTGGAATACAAACATTACTGGAGCCTACAATTAATTGGTCCATGAAATGCACACAAGGAAGAATAAAGCCGATTCCATGTGAGCTAGAGTTCAACAGGACTCATCTAGAACTGTGCCAGCCCATTTGAAAAATCAGATGAGCGCAGAGTGTAAAAAGTCAAGAAACTGATTTAGAGGACCATACTAACTTCATGTCGATAAGTGGCAATTTTATTTATTTTTTAAAGATTTTATTTATTCATTTATTTTAGAGAGAGAGCGTTCATGTGCATGCAAGTCGGGAGAAGGGCAGAGTGGGGGAGAATCTCAAGCAGATTCCACGCTGAGCCCAGAGCCGGACACGGGGCTCGATCTCATGACCCTGAGATTATGACCTGAGCCAAAACAAAGAGTTAGGCACTCAACCGACTGAGACACCAGGGGCCCCAGTAAGTGGCAGTTTTATAGATCTCTTAGAGTGCTGGAACAAGTCTGGGCCATTTACTTTTATTAGTAGTTATTTCAACCAATAGTAAGTCACTGCCAACCTAACTTGGACAATGAGGAAATCAAAATATTTCTTTTATTTTCTTGCTCTTTTCACCTCTCTCTGCATCTTTTCCTGAAGCTCAAAGGCCAAGAACTACACTACTGTCACGGCACTATCTTCCAAACCAGGTTAAGAGGGAGAGAACAAGGCAGAGGGGAAGCCATGCAGCACAGGGCTATGGGCACGGCAGACACAGCACTCACCATCCGTGCACCATCTTGACGAATCACATGGCTCTCCCCTCCCGGCGTCCTCCCCTCAACAGCCCCTCGCTCCACCTCAGGGAGGCCCATCACCTGCTCTGCAGCCAGAGCTCTCTGCTGGTCTCACCTGTTTTGGCCCCTTTCTACTCTTTTCTCCACACTGTGATCGGAATGACCATTTCAAAATGCTATCTGATCAGAGCATTGCTTTTAGGATCATAATGAAAACAGTAGCATGGTTGCAAAGCCTTGTGTCTGGGCCCTGCCCCTCCCTCTTTTTCTCTCCAGATTCATGTTTAGTACCCTCCCCCGTACTCTCCCCTCCTAGGAGCCACACTCCCAGTGGCCTCCTTTCGGAAGTTTTCACTAACGAGCCCTGCAGGTTAATAGTTACACAAGCCCTTGCCACGGCTCAGAACACACTCCTCTCCCTATCTGCTAGTTAACTTCACTCATCCTCCAGATCTCAGTTCTGCTTCCTTAGGGAAGGCTACCCCGAGCTTCCTGCCTAGGTCAGATCCTCTTGCTATCAAATGCTCTCCTAGCTCTTTACAGGATTCCTTAACCTGGCTGTGACTGGATACAGGTTCACATATGACCCTTTGGTCAATGTTAGTCTCCACACTGGCCTGTAAGACTCACAAGGGCGGTTGCTGTGGGCTGCATCAACAAAGTCTGTACAAGTTTGTAATTATAATGGAGCCCCACTTTTTAGGGGAAGAAGATTCTAAGAAAGCTGGTCTAAGCTAAATGCACAAATGATGACATGCCAGGGTAGATGTAGGGACACGACCTTCTTCTAAACAATTCCTTAAAGTGGCTCTTCTGAGACTCAAAATTTTAAGTAGAAAAGTATACCTAGGACTACTATGTAGAAATATATACACAGGGAAACAGACTGGAAGGGAAATTCATCAAAAAGGACCACACTCGGTGCTTGGGCAGCTTAGTTGGTTAAGCATCTGACTCTTGATTTCAGCTCAGGTCATGATCTCAGGGTCGTGGGATCAAGCCTGTGTCCGGCTCCATGCTTAGTGGGGAGTCTGCTTGAGATGCCTTCCCTCTCCTTCTGCCCCTCCCGCTGCTTGCGTGCTATCTCTCTACAATTTAAAAAACAAACAAAAAACACTTAAAAAAAAAAATAACCTCACTGATTGAGTTAGGAAAGTGGTTTCCTAAGTCGTTATCTTTTTTTCTTCTCTGTTTACCGAATGTTAAGAAATATTGCTGAATAACTTTCATATTTCAAAAATATAAATATAAATGGTTTTTTAAAAAGGCCCTTACCTGGAGAACAAATACCATCCGCATCTAAAATTTCGTGTCGCCATATGGGTTTCCTTGTGGCAGCATCCAACATCGGCCCCATCACTTTATCAAAAGTCTGATTGGTATAGCGTTTCAACGTACATTTAGCATTTTTATATACAAGGCAACGCCCAAAGCCTAAAATGAAACCCCAACAGGGATAAGAAGGACCAACAGGACTAGGAGAAAACCAGATTTGTTAGTGAACACCTGCACGCCCAAACATGTTCTACATTTGGCTAATCTGGGATCTAATCATCTCAAGAGCTGGCTCAGGGATTCCCTCCCCATTCCCCCATCCACATAAACACCAGTGTCTCTACAACCACGTGTCGGCATGAAAAGACCTTGTCTGAGTGTCACTGTGATTCTTTTGGAGCACAGAGCCACAGAATACGGGGACTGGAAAGGGCCCCAGAGGCCACCTGGCTTACCCTCACTGTCTACAGGTGCTACGAGAACTACAAAATGAGGTCCAGGGAAGTGACGTGACCAAGGTCACTCAGCAAGTTGGTGGCAGAGTTGAAACATGCCAAGTCCACCGGTCGGCTATGGCCCTTCTTCCTACACATCCTTCTGGTGCCTCACTTCTGCTAACCTTCTCTGAAAAGTTTTCCTTTTTCTAATTTTGACATTCAGAGGAAATCCCAAACAAGGAAACAAAAGATTAACTTTTCTCCAAAGAGGTGAGAAAATGAAAAGCAGCTGCAATCAAATGATTCTAAGGGGAGAAATCATTTGCCTGTGCCCTGATCAGAAGAGATCAGAGTTTATTCTGATTATATTTTTAGATCACATGTGTCTAGTGGATGAGGGGAAAGTCCTGAGACCAACTTACAAGCTAAACCCACATTATGAATAAGATCAGCAACACGAACAGAAGGAAACCTTCAGATGGAGCAAAAACTTCCAGCACTAAATCCCACAAGAAGATTCACTGGTTGCAGAGCTGCCCAGAAGAACTGTCAACTCTTCAGCACAAAATATCATTTCCCAAGATTCTGTGACTGCATGTCTTTATTTTTTCCTTCTTCTCCCTCTGGCCAACTGTTATTCTAAGCTGGATTCTCTCTAATCTCCCCAGGAAATACTGAGCCATGTCAGAGCTCACTGCAATAGGAAAATGTTTCGGGATTAAACACCAGCTATTACTGAGGAGATAAAATGCATGGTTGTAAAATCCTTCACTTACGATTCTCCCTAAGGCAGAACTCTTACAAGAAATCTAAGAACAGGAGTTTGGAAAATCAGGAAAAAGTAGATTTCTAAATAAAACCCTGGTGCTCTAATGCAATTTTTAAAGAAGGTGACTGTACGATGAAATAACCGATTTCTACATCTGGATGGTAGATGAAGATGTCAGTGTGGCCCCTAGTAAACTGTGTACAGCCATAATAAACTCCGTCCCAAGCGCCAGCTGCTTTGGAAACGTTACATGATCTTGAAATTCCGTACAATGGCCATTAACTGCATCGAGCTGGAGTGCAGTGGGAATCTGAACGGGCTGAAATCAAGAAGTGTTTTCCTCTAAGTGTAAATGGACATTTTATTTACAGGTGATAGGTGAAAAGCTGGAGGACAGTAAACTCAGATCATTAAATTGTGTTGTGGAGTTTCTGACAGATATCACAAAGTCTTCAGATTTCCACATAAACGTTACCAGTTAATCAGAAAGGAAAACATCTAGTTTTAAAGCATGGCTGTTGTCATTTGGAGGAAAAAAAGAGGCATAAATTAAGTGCAGCCAACATTAATGCCAAAGACACATGTCTAGGAGTACTATTATGGCTGCCTAGCAACTGCAGAGAGTGAAGGGGAAGGCGGAGTGGGCATGCCAGGGAGGAGAAAGAGAAACAGAGATTATGAAGAGGCGAAGCAGACTTCAGGTCAGGTGATGGGCACAAACCATGAAGAAGTGACTTGCAAACGTAAACTGTCAAAAGGCAGACAAAGGATTGCATAAAAACGCTGAGCGTTAGTGTGTTTGTATTTTTAACTTTCGGCATTTTGCTAACAAACAGGTATGAACATTATGGGGGCTGGGACAGAGAATTTTTTAAAAATCACCTTTAACGCAGAAATAGCGCTACTGCCTTCTCAGTTTGTTGCTGAACATATGACTCGACAGATTCAAAGACCATATTTCATTTATTAGAATTCCTGCTAGGAAATAAACAAATTCTTGCATGTTTTCTGCTGAGGAACTGTCTCAAACCACCAATAAAGTAAAATATAGAAAAAACCCCCCACATTTAGTAATTCATTTGACAAATTACCTCTACATAATATTCATTAAAAAAGTCAACACCGAAACCTAGCCGCCTCCTGTTTGTGTGTTATAAAATTCAAATCACTTGAAGCCAACGTTAACATTTTGACACCAGGTGATTTTTAACTGATTGTCCTTATGCCTGAACTCTGCAGAGTGCCTCTGGTGTCAGAGCTCTGAAAACCCACTTACCCCTGTCCAAGGAGGCCTTGTTTAAAACCAGGGCGTCTTCAATATCATAGCCGCTGTAACTCATCACGGCAACTGTTGCGTTCTGTCCAGCTGGAAGTTTCTCAAATTCTATCAACTCAATGGTCTTTGTTTTAACCATGGGTTTTTGTGGGTATGCTAGCAGATACATGAGAGTATCGATTCTGTTCCGCTGGTTGTATCCAATGGTACCTTCATTGATATCGGAGAAAGCAAAATGTAACATTCTATTATGTGAAATAATTAGGTAGCCATGAGTGTAGAGATGGAAAAGAAAAACCCACATTATTTTCACTAATTAACACGAAGAAAACCTTCAGGTTAAACATTTCAAAAGCAAGACCCTCACAGCGCCTACCGACATTTAAAACCATTTTCTTTTTCTCAGTAATGTTAAAAGTTCTGCGGAGAAGAAAAAATCACACCTGAGGTATTCTAACCTAAGTAACTTCAACCTACTGGCTGTGAAATGACCCAGGGAAGCCAACAATTCTGTACTCAGTTCTATGTTGCAGACCCATTTCCAAAGCTGTTCTGGAAGGTAATTAGAAACCACACTCAGTGCTGACAGGCAACGAGATTACAGAATAGGACAAACACATCCATTCCATAAAAAGAAATCAACCATTACAAAAGTTCTAAATAAAAAGGAAAACAGAAGACAAGGAAAGACAAGACAGGAAGGAAGGAAAAGGAGGAAAGTGAAAGCAGAAAAGAGTGGATTTACTCATCTACTTAACTCTCCATTTACAAAGTACTGAATAAACACCACTCTGTGTCCAACACCAGAGAAAAAAAATGGTCCTCAGGGGAAAGAGTTCTTTCCCCTGAGGAATCCAGGGTCTGGTTCAATCAGGCATAGACTTTTAGGTCCTTAGCAATCAGGCTTTCCACCTCACTGGACCTTGGAAGGCTGTTACTATCAATTGGAAATGAAATCAGAACGTTACCCTTTCTCCCTCTTTCCCAAAGGGGTTCACTAGGGTTCACAGACTTGCACCAAAAAAAGGGCTTCGCTCCCCTGGTCTTGCGAATACAATACAGTCTCCTACTCAGAGACCTAAGAATGGGGACTCACAAACGTCCTACCTTGGCAATGGTACCAGTGCCAAGGTACCATTGGATACAACCAGCTGAACTTATGTGTGGGCTACTGTGCCTCTTTAACTTCTCCCAGGTATCTCTTCTTTTCCCTTGAGTGGCTAAGAAGGTAGCCTTACGTCTTTTTCTCTTGCACAGGATTCCATGGCGACACATCCTCAACACCCACACACCCCAAGAAGCCTGAGCGTCATTTAATCGAGTTCAGTTCTAAGAGGAGCAGATAACCAAAACTCAGCATTTATCTCCTTCACCTTTTTCTCCCACTCATGGCATGAAATCAATGGTGATTTCAATTCAGGGATGCAAATAACCTACTCAGGCAGCAAAACTGACATGGCACTCCTTGACAATTATTATTGAAAGAAATAACGAAATCTGTAGGATATGAACACCTAGCACAGTGGGGGGCCCACTACAGCTGCTCCCTAAATGTCAGTAAATGAAACCGAACTGCATTATACTTTTCATGATAGTATATGTTTGTACTTAAATCTCAGGAAATTGATCATGAACTGTTTCTTGAGTTTACACTTATAAACTATCCATTAATTTATGTTATTTTAGTGCCAACTAATAAACTGGGCCAGACACCCGGTAATAGATCACTTGCTGTTTTAGAAATAAAATGCCTGCTGCCTGGATCATGGTAAAGTTCACTGACAATAAGTTTGTCCATTTACATGAAATCACTTAAAATTTATGTCAGGATTTCAGCTCCAATTGTATACTTCACCCAGCTTGAGCTGAGGGTTCAGGCAATGTCCCACCAGGCTGCCAAACACGGCTTCTGAAACCTGAGACGGGCGTGATTATGCAGCAGGGAAGCGTTCATGGCTGCGCCTCCCAACAATGGCCAGAGAGACTGGCTCCCGCTGGAAACTCTGCTACCGGGCCCAGAACACAATTCTCAGGCATCACAACTGACCTGACCACTGAATGGATGAACGGCAAAATGGTTTAGCAAATGTTTGGTGCTTATGATCTCATTAGAAATTTTCTTCAAAGACTTTTTAAAGAACTCGCAGGGGTACACACACGGATATAAGTGTTTAGCTGTACTGACGGGCGTGTTGGTGAAAACATCATTTGTAAGCTATGACTTCTCTATTATAAAACCTCAAAATGCCATCGCACCCCACATTTTTGTAAAAACCCTGAATGACTATTCTGCCAATAAGCGATCTTTTTTTGGGAAAATGTCATGCGGACATTAAAAGACTAGTCTGGGTGAAGCACGTGCCCAAATTAGGATGCCTCTATTTTCAGCTTCCTTTATGAAAAAGGGCGTTGCACATAGGTAATAACCAACATGACGAGAGTATCTGCAGGCAGAGTTCTCCCTCCACTGTCCAATGTTGCCAGAACCTCAGTCTTCAGGGTTATACCTACAGACTCATGTCCTCACTACCCAGGACATGATCCTTCTTATAAAATCATATTTTCTTACTCATAACTTTCTTAAGAAGCCAAAGGATGGCACTGCAAGGTATGTCCCTGTAGGTTAAAATTATTTTAAAGTGGGATGAAAAAAAGGTTAGTAAGCATACACACAGCTGAGCTTGAATAGCTTAGGAAATGTATACTGAAAAACAATGAAGTTGTATGCACTTAACTATTTTTTCTGTCTCCCTTTGCCCGATTTTTGAAAATTTAATAACAGTATTAAATACAATAAACTTTAGCCATTTGAAGTGTACAAAACTGATGAGTTCTGACAGATTCATGCCTTTGTAAAACCACCACCACAATCAAGATCCAGAACACTTCCGACACTCCCAAAAGATCCCTCCCTCTGTTCCTGACCCCGGGCAACCTCGGCTCTGTTTATCATTACAGTTTGCATTTTCTAGAACTTTACATAAATGGAATCCTGCAGCACGAACTCCCGTGTGGGTTTTTCCACTTGGCCGCCCAGGTGGCTGTATCACAGTCCTCTCTGCCGCCGTCGAGAACTATTGCACTGCGTGTCTCTAGGTCTTGCTCACCCGTTTGCCTGCTGACACATATGGGAACTGTTTCGTTTGGGGCATCTGTGCATAAAGCTGCCATGAACATGCACACATAAGACTTTGTGTGTCCACTTCTTTCGGGCAGAGTCACGGGAGTGGAACTTCTGAGTGGTTTGGTAAGGGTATGGTTAACCTAAAACACTGCTTGAGAATTTTCTGAAGCATTACACCATTTACGCTGGCACCAGCAGCGTATGCGCTTTGTAGCCGCGCTACTCCTGACGCTCGGTGCGTCCGGCTTTTCCAATTCAGCTGTTCTAATGAGCAGGTGGTGGGGTCTCAGTTTGTTTATATCTACCTAACGACTAGTAACATCGAACAGAGTTTCATGAGCGTCATTCCTATCACTCTCTGTGAAGCGCCTGGTTTTCATTTTTGCCATCTTTAAACCGAGTAGTCTCACCACTGAAGAGTGCTTACGTGTAGTGGACATGAATCCTTTATCAGATGTATATACTGCAAATACCTGCTCCCATTCTGTGGATTAAGGTTTTTTATATTCTTAACAGTGTCTTTCAAAGCGTGAAAGTTTAATTTTGAGAAAGTCTGAATTACTAACGTTTTTTTCTTTTTCACAGCCTGCGCTTTTTGAGTTCTAAGAAATCTTACTTAGGTCGTTCAAGGTCATGAAGACTTTTTGCCTATGTTTCTTTCTACACATTTTATGGATTTAGCTCTTACATTCTGAGCTATGATCCATTTTGTGTTAGTTTTCTGTATGCCTATGAGGAAGGAGTTGATGCTCATTTATTTCTATACAGATACACATACATACATGTTATTTTGTTGAAAAGATTTTCCTTTCCCCTGGAATTGTCTGATGTTCATTGAAAATTTAATGCCCACAGAAACGTGGGTCTGTTTCTGGATTCCTGATTCTGTTCCACTGATCTATATATCCACCCTTAGGTCAGGATCACACTGTCTTCATTACAGTGGCTTTACAGCAAATCTTAAAGTCAAGTTGTATAAGCCTTCCAATTTAGTTCTTTCCAAACACATGCACCTGATTTCTTAACAACTTAAACGTGCTAAGCCTACAGAGCTGGCATTCTGCTCGGCACCAAAGATACAGTAATAAATAACACAGACCTAGTCCTGTCCTCACAGTGCTTATATTCTACAGTCTAGCAGGGAAGGCGTGCGATTTTTAGCTGCTCCACATCCTCACTGACACTGAGGATGTCAGGACCCACAGTGAAGGGGAAAAAGTGAGGTAAGAAGTTAGTTTCAGGGATGCCTGGGTGGCTCAGTGGGTTAAGCCGCTGCCTTCGGCTTGGGTCCTGATCCCAGAGTCCTGGGACCGAATCCCGCATGGGCTCCTTGCTCGGCGGGGAGCCTGCTTCTCTCTCCACCTCTGCCTGCCTCTCTGCCTGCTTGTGTGCTCTCTCTGTCTCTCCTCTCTGACAAATAAATAAATAAAATATTTTTTAAAAAATTAAAAAAAAGTAGTTTCAATTGAGAAGAATTTTATGAGTTTTACAGATAGCTACATTATGTCTTGCACAGAAGACAGAATGCAACCTTTTTTAAGTTACTCAACCAAAGTGGGGTTCCCTCTCCTTGTCAGAAACAAAAAAGTACGCATTCTGTCTGACAGGGTTATTAAGATAATTAAAAGAAACATGTCTAAATCATTTCAGTAGTCAATAAGGGGCAACATTCACCAACAATACTATGAACGATGTCAACAGTAACACCCACCCCTGGGCCCTGCACTATCACCCACTCTGCCTCCCATTCTAACTCTACATAGGAAACTACACTGCAACTTTATCTCCATTAAGTACTCATTATTTAACTTTCTAGTCTCAGGAAATGCCGTATCATCTTACATCTGAAATAGCTCCAATGATTTCAATTTGTTTTTGAACCAACAGTGAAATTCTAAAAAATGTAACTGCCAGAGATAAATTTGGCCAACACATTTTTTCATCTTGTATTTACCAAACAGATAAAGAATAAATCTTCTTAAAAAAATTCAAACAGAAAGTTGAATGAAATAGGAGAAGGAGATATAGAGTGAAACAAAATTTTATGAGGATCTTTGTATATTATACGTTTTTAGGGTCGCAAAGATCTAGGCTATTTCTAGGACATCTCATCCTATTATAAAGTGGGGAACACAAGAGAAGGAACTATCTGCTTTGAAACAAAATCTACTGAAAACGAAAACAGAAGCTGCGTTAGCTCCCAAGCTTAAAAAAGAAGTCCCAGCAATTTGGGGGTGAAGGAGGGTTGGGAAGAGGCTGTGGCTAGGGGAGGTATGTGATGCATATTCATTAACTGCGCTGATAGTGACTCAAAGATCCTTTTAACCAGGAGAAAGTCTTCCACTAGCGGATTGCCAACTAATAAAATGGACAGGATATGAAAGCGTGACTCATGCGGACTTGGCGTCTGGTGCCAGGGCGTCTATACAATGCAGCTCCAGCACACAGCGTTTTACTTGCAGTGCTGAGTGACCCGCAGACCTCGCCGTTTCCATCCACGTCTACCTGGTTTCTTGCTCTGAACCACGGAGGGTTAGGTGTTCCTCAGCAGACAGTAAGACAGAACGCGGAAACCTGCACTTTATTAATAACTTAAGGAACCTTAGATTTAAGAAACACCTCTGCTGATGTTTCATGTTTACTGAAATGCGCTCTCTCTTATGAAAGCTGAGGCTTTCAGTCTCTGTGCTTTGGGTTTCCTTGGTCTCCTCTGTAGTGACAGAAAAAGGACTTTCTCTCATTTCGTCACTCTTGACGGGGGCGGGGGGCGCGGGGGCAGTGGGTAGTGAAAAGGAGATAGCAAATCTTCCAGGTTGGCAAGAATGTGTAGTGATTTAATTCCGGGCTACTTTCACTTGCCACACGGACTAACGGATGAACAGCAACTAAAATATGACTTCAGACCATTCACAGAGAATCTCTGAGATGTAGACCGTCTTCGGCAATGGCTCATACTTAAAATGGGGTAGCATGCCTTCTAGTTACCAGCTGCCAAGACTGCACAGAATTAAAATGACTCAGAGAAGTCCAACTCAAAGTGCTAGGTCTGCTTTACAGACCTGGGTTTCTGCTGTGGGTTTTCTCCCTCTGCCGGCCTTGTTGCTTTTGTGACTTTTCATACTGCCCTTGCTCAGTACTTAGCTATATGAGTGTCCAAAGAGAAATGTGGTCATGTAATGTGCCAACTTTGAATGTACTTTTATCTCCGTGCTTTTCTTTCCAGTCAGGTGTTTTATCATAACAAACAGTAACAAAGCCTTTTTTTTAATTACTTAAGATATTCAGTGGCTTTTGTCTTCCTAGCGTCAGCAGGAACGTCAGAGGATTGTATCCAAGGAGCTAAATGTGCAGGACCCAGGGTCAGAGCAGCTGAATACACCAACCTCAGAAAACACAGACAATGAATTGCAAATGACACTCAAAACAAAACGAGAAAAAAAACCTTCACACAGAAAACTACAAAAGAACTCTACAGACACTGAATTGGCTTTCTGTACACACTGATCCTGCTTAACTGTGTGTGGTAACTAACCAAACGTTTCAGATACTCATGGCCACAAAATAAAGGCGCTTTTTTTTTTTCTCTGTAGGGAGAAGAGTTACAAAAATAAAAATATTTCTTTCCTTCAAGTCACTTCTTTATTAAAAAAAAAAAAAAAAGATTCACCAAGTGGAGATAGATTCATAGCTCCTTCTGTTTTAATCTTCAAACACAACCAAAGAGTGGCATTAGCGACGAAGCGATTAGTCTTCCGTTAATTCTGCTGAAGGTTCTACACAAAAGGTGTATTGTTTCAGCCAGGATTCACATCATGAAACAAAACGGTTTGGTAAACCCAATGGAAGTGATAGGGCTTTCATGACACACAGGGTTCGGTACTGTATCTTTCAACTTGCTAGCAAGTCACAAGCACACGCGGGAAATCAGCCTACACTGCTACGGAAGATGAATGGGAAAGGCGAAACTGATGAGCCGCTGTTTAGATTTTCCCACTGGGAATTATTCTGAACCGTCCAGGCATTACATCAGTCAGGTAAATGGTTGCAGGACAACATGTTTTGCCAACCAAACGGGCAATACAAAGACTCGAAAAGAAATACACAGTCTTTATTCTGGGATGAGATGTAGGATTCCTTATTTGTCAAGCTATGGCCCACTGCAGCTGATTGCTGGAAACTGAGATGCTAAATGCATTCTGGATGCTACCCAAAGGCAGTGCAAAAACCTTTCAGTTTCTTCACGAAGCTCCCTGTAGCACACTTTAAACCAGAAATGACAAGTCATAATGATGTCATAGATACGTATGGAAATAAATTAAACTTACTGGGACTTAAATTATTTTTTAAAACATTTCAAAAAAAGTTTATAAGCAAAAAAAAATGGGGGGGGCATGTATCACCTTCAAGATAAAACCCAAACTCCTCAATCTATGGCAACTCTCCAGTACACACTATTCCCATATCATGTTCAACAGCTAGACCAAAGCACCAAGATCCCCATGCAAAGCTCGTTTCTATTTCCACGCCTGTGAAAAACACTCGGGGTCATTCAAGGCTCAGTTCAGTTCTATTCTTCAGAAGCAACTTACCCTCTAACCCCAAGTGCCCTTTCTACTCTCCTTCCCTAAGGTTCTAGCTGTCGGTCCACGACAGCATTTATCAAACACACTCAATTATGGCTGTACTTGTTGGGCTGCCCCACTAGACTGTAAACTCCTTGAGGACAGGGCTCTTTCTCTTCCCTCCACTTTCAGGTGCTAGCCTCATGTTCTGGTCTATCCGTGATGCTCAGCAAATGCTGGGGACGGATAATAGAGAAAAGAGAAGGAAGAAAGGAAAAGGAATTCGGAAACCGGTGTCATGTTTCAGAAGCTACAGGAGCAACCGCAAAGATGTGATGTGTTCAACAACTGCCACCCGGACCGTCCCAAACACCTTCTAATGCACACTGTGCATCAGCGGCTCTATTCCCTTTCCCGTTCTTCGCTCAAACTTGTATTCTTCTGTTCTTTCTCCCATTTCTCTTAGTTCACAACTTACACTTTACAGAGCTTTTCTCTATTTATCATCTGTGACACTCATCATTCTGTGACATTTATTACATATCCCCTCGTTTGGCCAAAGAAGTGAGTGCAGAGAGGTCTTCTGTATTCTTGCAGAGGCTGTGGACACGGGGCGCCCGCAAGCCCTGAGGTTAGAAACACTCAGGAACCAGCACCGCCTAACTTAGCCAAACATTTAGTATTAGTGAAGTAAGACTAAGACTCAAGTCTTTTATCCAAGTATTTACAACCAAGTTCAAGAAGGAAATCTTACCCATGGCTTGTTTCCCCATGGCACACTGATACGTGTTTCTTGGGGACTGGTTATGATGAGGGTATGGGATGAGGCCAGCACAGACGCCAAGCAGAGTGAAGGGCTCGATCTCCAAGTGGGTGGTATCTCTGTCAAGTTAATTAAGAATCAGACATCTCCGACACCAGGGACTAGAATAAATCTCTTAAAGGTCATAAAAGAATATTGCCACCCAGGTCCCCAAAGGACCTAAATAAAATGTGTAAATTTATATAGATATGTATAAAAATTTACACGTAATTTATATAAAACCTCAAGAACAATAAAATTGGATGCTAGTAAAACTGATAAAAAAATTACTTAAATAAAATGTAGTAAAACAAATTATTTTCTTCACTAAAAAAAAATAAAACAGTATTACATATTCATAACAGTAACTAATACTTATAAAGAAATTACTGGGCAATATCCAAATGCAATACTGAAAATATATCCACATGGATGAGTGAGCTGCTTTTTCCTCACTTTTCCAACTTGTATCAATGACCAAGTTGCTTTACCATTTTAGAGAAGAATATATCCCATTTAAGAATAGTTACCCTAGACCTAAGGGGACCAGTACCATAGCCACCAGCTAAATGTGGCTGTTCAGCACTTTTCACTTAGATTAGCATACTTGAGGAACTTGGAGGAGGTTTAATTTGACTTAATTTTAATTACTTTACATTTTAAAACTCAAATTTAAATAACTCAGTTCAGTTATTCAAAACCTTCATGTTTGTAACGACTTTCACTTGTGAATCTACTTTTTCAACTGTAAATGTAATGATCAGATCAGGTATTTCCAATGAACATTTAGCCCTCAAACTGAGAGGTGCTTTTTTAAACCTTATAGGAAAAAATAATCTCAATATTTTTATATTGCTTTCATGTTAACATGACACTATTTTAGATAGAGTGGGTTAAATAAAATTATTAAGATTAACTTCATTCAGTTCTTTTTTTCTTTTTTCATGTGGCTATAATTTAGATATATACGGGCTTACATGGTATTTTTCTTGAACAGCTCAGCTGTAGGAACTGGATATAAAGTAAGACTTCATCTAGTAGGTGTCATAATCTGGCTGCTTTGTAATATATTTTTGTGAAAATCCCTGTTTTGGCTGATACAGCAACTCAGGTATTTTAAAGGAAAAGGGCAGCCAGATTGTTTCTGGATCTTGCTGGAAGTAACAGCTATTACACGCAGGGTCTGTGGACTAGTGACCCTCTATTCTTTCCTCAAGTACCTGTGAGGCGTAACTGCAGTAACTTCAAAGGCTTACAGTACCTGTGAAGACAAGTGATTTCCAAGATAACCCAACTCACTGGGAAAAATTAGTTGCAATACACATGGCAAAAGATCTCCCACTCCCACTCTCACCTCCACTGGGTTTTTTTTCCTTTAATACATGTATGAATTATATCCCTTGTTTGGTTACAGAGGATGCTTTCCATGCAGCTCTTGGTTTGAAGAACATAATTTTGACCTTATGACCTAGTGGAACCCCAACTCTCTCAGACACATTACGCCTTTGTCAGCAGAGAGGGAAAGAGGCCTAGGTTTTGTTTTCTTGGTTTTTTTTTTTGTTGTTGTTTTGTTTTTTAGAAAAGAGAAACAGCTTACAGTGACATTTTATGTCCTAGAGTAAAACAGAGTCTTAAATGTACTGTTTTGTTTACATACTGACCAATTTCACAATATGGGCCAATTTCCCCATGTAAATAAAAACTACTTTTTTAGATGATTAAAACAAGCTGAAAATGAAGAAAGGTACAGACCCAAGTTTCTTATTTTTTTGTACCAAAAAATATATATCTAAGATCATATGTTATCTAATATTTCTTCAAAGTCCAAATGCTCTGGATTTTGATTTTTATGAAACAAAAAGGGATACTATTATTCAAAATTATAACCACCATAATCTTCTGTCCTGAACAGGAAATAGAAGACTTTCTAGTCAATGTGTATAAGAGCCTTAAGTTTAGCTCAAATTAAGACTCAGTAACCTGTTGTTTGCAACAGCGGAAAAATTGGAAAACACGCTAAATATTCATCCACAGATTAAATAAACTATGTGTAGTCAATGTAATGTAAAGAAATTAACGTATTTATATAAACATACAAGCATACACTAATATAGAAAAGTATCTAGAATGATAAAGTTGATAATGATGCTAAGTTTAAAAATGAAGATAATTAAAATATGTTGCCTCGAGACCATGTATGTATGTTTGTATTTACTTAGAAAAATACCTAAAAGAGTGTATATTAAACCACCAGCACTGATTCTGTCTGGAGGCTGGAGTTTGGTGGGATGGGGAAGGAAGGGGATTCATTCCTTTTACTTCGGGCAGGTCTACAATTGAAAAAGAGTCACAAGTATGAATTATAGAATACCAAATTTTTTCTATTTTTAAAATAAAATGAGTTTGATACACGGGTCAGCTTGGCAGTTGGGTGCTACAGATACTAATGGCTGCATTCCTGTGTAACAGTGAACAAGACAGAAAAATCCTTGCCTTTGTGAAGCTTCTAGTGGAGAGAGAAATAATACACAGATAAATCAATAAAATATGCATTTTATTGATCTTATTGTAAGGTAATAAGCCCTAGAAAAATAAAGCAGTGAAGAGGGATGCTAAATGGGGTCATCAGGAAAAGGCACTGAGAAGGCGGCCGCTGAGGAAGACCTGGAGGAGGTGAAGGAGTGGGTGATGATGGAGTGAGTGTCCCAGGCAAGGGAACAGCCAGTGCAAAGGTGCTGGAGTAGAAGCACACCTAAGGTATGAGGAAGAGGCCAGTTGTGGTTATAGAGAGTGAGGGAGGCGAGGATGAAGATGCTGCAGACCCCGGGAGGGGTGGGTAGATCGTGCAGGACCTTGAGGCCTCTGTAAGAACTTCCAAGGGAGGGGGAAAGCCACTGGGGGTTTGAGAAGAGAAGGGAAAAGACCACTTTAACCTACGAAGAATAGACTGTAAGGGAACAAGGGCAAAAGAGTCAGGAGTCTTTTGCAAGTCCCCAGGCAAGCCATGGCAGTGGCTTGGACGAGGGTGGTGTGTGGAGGTGGAGAAAGAGATCAGACCCCAGGTGTACACCGAGGGTCCACACCATAGGCTAAGGGACTAGCTGTAGGTGTAGAGGAGGAGAGACGTCAAGGCTGAAACAGCTTCTTTTCTTTTTTTTTTTTAAATATATTATTTATTTATTTGACAGATCACAATAGGTGGAGAGGTAGGCAGAGAGAGGGGGGAAGCAGGCTCCCCGCCGAGCAGAGAGCCCGATGTGGGGCTGGATCCCAGGACCCTGGGATCATGACCTGAGCCAAAGGCAGAGGCTTAACCCACTGAGCCACCCAGGCACCCCTGAAACAGGCTTCTGTATGAGAAACAGGAAAGACGGATTATTGTTTGGAGAGTTACTGCCTAAGAGGTCTCCTTTGTAGTCACTCAATCTTCAAATGGGAATATAAAAATAGCACTTTGAGAGAGTCCTACCTTTTTTTTTTTTTTTCCAAATGAGATAGTCCTACCTTTAAGGAAGAAAGATTATGACTGAAAAGCATTGTTTACTAAATTTTAGTAAGACAACAATGAAGCAGTACATTTCATCTGGTAGTAGGAAACAGAAAAGTACCTTCTCGACTGAAGACCTAAGTAGTTATCAGATGGTAGTATTAAGTGCCCTAATTATTTCACAATAAAAGTGCAAAAATTCCAGTTTCAGGTAACCAGTACCACCAGTTATATGCATCAGACAGAAAGATATAGAAACATCCTCTAATGTATTCCAAATAGAACAGATGCTGCTAAAAATACTGCTACTCTTCTTGAAACACTGTGAGCATATTACCATTTTTTATATTGCATGTAAGTTCAGAGACATCCTTATAACATAGAATATAAGGAATTCCTGTATCAACAGGAAATAGATGTCCTCTCTAGGAGACAGAAATACATCTTTACATAGTCTGATCCATTAGTTCAGTTTTGACAATAATCAAATATCAGAATCAGAGAAGCAATTCAATTCCTTTTAAAAAATACACACTAAGTGGAACATGAATAGAAAAGATTAAGTCTAAAGATTGTTAGCAACTTTGTGATAACCCTACATTGGAATAAATGATGGGTTATGCTTTATTACAGGACAGTATATTTCCAACAATTCCTACTAAGAGACAACACAACAGAAGAGATATAATCAGAACAGGTTTTAATTATGTTATTATGGATCCTACTTACTTATTAATTGTATGTTCATAGAGTGCGATGTTACAGTCATTTTCTTCATTGACATCTAAATATTCAACTAGACTCTCATGCAAGAAATCTTCAAAATTCCTAGGAAAATATTGGTAAAATGTATATTACTAATAAGCATTTTACTGCAATGTTTTACATGTGGTAATGGAGGAGGCTACTGGCTTTCATGTACACCCAAAGCACCTTTCTCTCCCAGAAAGTATCAACATATTGGGATGCTTGAAACATGTTATTCTTGGATCACAGAGTGATCACAAATCACTGAAATAAAAACATCTATGAGACTTGTCAATCTGGTCGTCTCTCTTCTTTGAAGAGAGAGCTAGAGTGCAGGCGCACCCTCAGGGTTGGAGTGGGGAGGGGCAGAGGGAGAGAGAATCTTTTTTTTTTAAAAGATGTTATTTATTTATTTGACAGAGATTACAAGCAGGCAGAAAGGCAGGCAGAGAGAGAGGAGGAAGCAGGCTCTCCGCTGAGCAGAGAGGCCGATGCGGGGCTTGATCCCAGGACCCTGAGATCATGACCGGAGCCAAAGGCAGAGGCTTAACCCACTGAGCCACCCAGGCACCCCGGGAGAGAGAATCTTAAGCAGGCTCCATGCCCAGCACAGAGCCCAATACAATCCTGAGATCATGACCTGAGCTAAAATCAAGAGTCGGAGCTTAACCGACTGAGCCAGCCAGGCGCCCTAATCTGGTCCCCACTTCTGAAAATATCTTCTATGACTTTTAAGAGCCCCTATGATGAGACCCCGGGGCAGCACGCACATTAACATATCCCTCTGTTCCTTCACAGTGTGCTAATTTACACCAATACTCTGATCCTCATGATACAAACTGGTAAATATTTTACAAAGTCTAGGCAAGTTCACATAGAGAGGAATAGGTTTTTGTTTTTTTTTTTTTAAGATTTTATTTATTTATTAGTTAGAGAGAGAGGGAGCACAGGCAGACAGAGAGGCAGGCAGAGAGAGAAGCAGGCTCCCTGCCGAGCAAGGAGCCTGATGCGGGACTCGATCCAAGGACGCTGGGATCATGACCTGAGCCGAAGGCAGCCGCCCAACCAACTGAGCCACCCAGGCGTCCCAAGGAATAGGTTTTTAATAGGCTGACACATTGAGTAGGAGGAATTAAGAGACTAAAAGTGAAAATATATTTTCTTAAAAGCTCAGATCAAATAATGTCATTGCTGATTAGATCATATATACGGCTATGAAGGAGACTGAGAGGTTTTGCTTTCAGCCATTTACCTGTACCCCTGAGCCAGCTCTTCCATATGCTTATTCGTGACGGCAGGCTTCTGTTTCTTAACGATTATGTAGGGTCTGAAATGAAAAAAATAAAATAAAATAAATTCGCAGCAATTCAAAAGAAGAATTAAGTCAGCAAGTATGTTGACTATCGTGAAATGAGGGAAGGTGGGACGTGATCAAACCAATTCCTGGACCCGAGGGGTGCTCTGCACATATGAGCGTGTAGGGGCCTATCTGCTCTCCCTCACATACACATTCACAGATGCGCACATGCCAGAGCACGCGTGTATGTACACACACGCACACGAATGCACACACAGTACTTCCTCCAAGTATCTCAGGAAATATCTGGTTTTAAATGGAAAGGCCACACAAAAATGATCCTCCGTAAGATCTAAAACCAAAATCTTGACTGTATTATTTTTTCAAATGGACGGTGTAAACACATCATACCAAAGGCATTTCACAGAATGTCACATAGGAATATGTGGTCTATGGCCCAGGAAGCCAGCAGGCAGAGAACTGTCCCTGAGGAAACAGGGTCTGATGGACATCCGCTGTTCAGAGGGGCTTCTTTTTGGACAGACATCACTAGGCTACACTGGCAGGTTACCTAAAGCTACACATTTACAGAGAATAAAGTCTTTTTTTTTTTTTTTTAAGATTTATTTATTTATTTATTTATTTGTTAGAGAGAGAGAGAGAGCGAGCACAGGCAGACAGAGAGGCAGGCAGAGGCAGAGGGAGAAGCAGGCTCCCTGCTGAGCAAGGAGCCCGATGTGGGACTCGATCCCAGGACGCTGGGATCATGACCTGAGCCGAAGGCAGCCGCTTAACCAACTGAGCCACCCAGGCGTCCCGAGAATAAAGTCTTTTTTCGTTGTGATTTTGAGCGAGCTAATGGGTATGAAATAGAGAGAGCTTTTGGTCTCCGCACTCTGGTAGATTAACCTGTAACTGTCAGTGGTGATCCGCCGCTGAGGGCCTCGCCACCACAAGGAAACACGGACACAAAGGATGGCATGCGGCCCTGAAACGTCAAGGGCTGTTGCTATTTGGATAAGCAGCTCTCAGAGAGAGGAGCGAGCAACCACCAGACACTTGTGCGCTCTACCCTAAAGTCCAAATAACTATTTGAGGACTAATGAGCACTTTTAAACAGTTAAGAAGAAGAGCTGCACAATTACAAAAGGGGGACACAAGTTGCCGAGAAATGAAGTGAGCGAACTTTTCATGGAAATCGACATTACCTCGAAATCCTGGCTTTTTCTGGGGAGGGAGGTAGAAAGCACTGCTCCCTCATTCAAGGGCCGCAGGGCATTCGTGCCAAGAGACTCAAGTGAGGACAAGGACAGACGCAAGAGAGGGAGCGGTCACACCCAGCTACCTCACTGCCGGGCTACTTACTCAATAAACTACCTGTTCGTCCTGCCAGACCTCTGTCAGGCCATCGTAAGGTGACTTCTAAAATACAAATCCTTTCTTTCAGACTATTCCAAAATATACTGAATGTAATGAAAGAGGAAAATCCCCTAAAAGAGTAACCTAAGAAAATGTTACTGTTTTCCCTGCCCGACTATGTTAACAGCTATACATAAGCAGCTCACACAGGCCCAGAACCCACAAGGCATTCGCCACACCTTCTATCAGTTCTCAGGACAACCCTAGGGAGGTATCATGATCGTTTACATCTTTCAGCCGAGGAAAAGTACTAAAGTCAGAGCCGCACAAGGCAGTGAGGGGCAGTCAGGACTCAGAGGTACGTCATTGCCTCGGGTTCTTCGGTTGCAAAGAACAGAAACCAAATCTGGCTAACTGAAGCAAAAATAGAATTTGTTAATAAAAAATTAAGAAACATTTTTTTAAAGAATTTACTGAAAGCATAGGAATTTATTAGAAGGAGAAGAATGGGGAGGAAAAAAAAGGTAAAATGCCCAGCCTCACAAAGAAAAGGATCCCAAGGATCCAGAAGGGGAGGGGTAACGGGCAGTCTCCTGCATTTGTCGCTGTCAGGATGCATCAGTTCCAACGGCTTCTTCCTTGAGTTATTCTGTTGGGGATTCAAATTCTCTGAGGAGAGAGTTCTGACTGGCCTAGCTAGGGTCATGTGTCTGACCTTTGGCTGAGCAGGAGAGGACACCTGACTGTTCTCAGAAGACTGCCAATGGGGAGGGGCAGTCCCCAAAGAAAAGTGAGGAGGGTCACTGGAAGGAGAAGCTGGATGCTGGGCAGACAAGGGCAGCCCATTCTCAGCTCTGACAGACCTCCACGCCCCAGCTCTTCCCACCACTCCCACCATTACTAGCTCGCTCACTTGGGTCCTCGCTCTACCTGAGGTCCACAAAAAACGACCACAGAAAAACCCACAGAAGCTTACGAAACAAGGTACCGTCCTCAGCTGATGTCCCTGGATGTCTCCCAAGACCAGATACCCTGTCACACTCAACTCTGTGCCCCACCTCTTGGCCAGTACCTGCGCAATAGTAAGCCCTTAGCATGTGCTGGATGACGAGAAGGCACCTATCCACTGGGTCTAATGCGACTCGCTCGTGCCTCCGTGTTTTTATCCTTGCCATTCTCCAGCCTCTCTCCTCTCCTCCTTCGTCCAGGAAACACGATCCCACTCACCCTTTAAGGCTCAGCTCACAGCAGCAGAATACAGTGGGTAAAATCATGATTGCCGGAGCCAGATGAACTGTAAGGGCCATCAGGTAAACAACAGACCCTGCCACCATCTAGCTTTGGGTAAGCTGCTCACGTCTCATTCCACGTTTGTTAAATGAAAAAGGTAACCCACCCTTACACGGCCGAGTGGAGTCAAAGCCTCACACATGGTGTACCTACTGACATCATAAATAACGGCAGCGAGCACTTTTACTAGCACGGCAGGCTGCCACTAGACATTATTCTGCCTCTGCCCATGGACTGAGCTGTCTGAGGGCACAGACTGACTCCATTAGCCTTCGAATCCTCAGCTCCCAGATGCACACGCACGAGGTGTCTAACTGAATTAACTCCTCTGAACAGGGAAAGAGGCGAAAGTGGATTCAAAGACAGAAACAAGCACATTTCTGTCAGAAGCAAACATTAAAACTCTTCTCAGCCACTTCTACCTGCACAGCCTTCCTCCGTCAGAGGAGATATAGACGCATCGGTCCGTGAGGTTTGTTGAGATGGACACGAACTCATTGATGTAGCCCGCTCTCCTCATCAGGCGGAACGTGTTCACCAGCTTCCTGTGGTCTCGAATGACGCCCAGGATGTTACCTGAGCAGAGAGAAGCATATTTCTAAGAGCGACAAACGACAGACCTCTTCTACCCGAGGAAGAGCAGCCGCAGCACGGACTCGCCCTCGGTAGACCCTGTCACCAGGCCGGGCGGCCAGCCCACAGGCTGCAGGCCAGCTGCGGAGCGGAGCAGCCGGCGGCGCCCGATCACCCGAGTCCACATGCTGGGGGCAGGAACTCAGGGTCCAGAACCCCCGGGTTCGAACACCAGCTCCATCACTTCCGAAGGGCTGCTGTGAGGTGGGAGGAGTCGCTTCTCCGAGAAATGCTTAGAGCTCTGCTGAGCGCGAGTCACTGCTGTTCTTCGACTGCTCTTCCTGTCATCAGCAGCTGAGAAATGGGGAAGGTGGACTCCGGGCCCAGGTCAGCGCGAGGACTCAGAGGGTCCTGCCTGACCGTGCAGAGTAAGAGCTCGGTCTGCACTAGCCATGGGGACAGACTGAAGCAAGTGGCCAGGGGCCAGCCCTGTTTTGCTGCTCAGCGGCTCGTGCAGGGAGTGGGAGCATAGAAGATACGGGGTCAGGACGAGCACCTGGGACAGGGGGACAGGACGAGCGAAGGGACAGGCACCCAGACTACCAAATCCCAAGAAGGAAGGATGAGGCACCTTCGCTGCCGGGCCTCTGGCATACTCTGCAGCAGGTAACAGCAGCAACTGAAGCATGAGCCGAAGGAGAGGGCCTCTGGCCACAGGCTGCCGACAATCTGTCATCGAGCGGCTGAATGTGAGTCAACTCAATGTCAGGGCTGATCTGACTGCTTCTGCAGAATGTCTCACATGTTAAGCTTGAACTTAACAATACCAGCTGGCAGGTGTGAAAGGGCAGAAGGCAGCCAGTGTCTGCAGAGCAATCTTGGACTCGGACAGTGGGACCCTCTCAGACCCTGAGGACAAGCCAGTGGGTAACGGTTTCTGTTGCCATGTTTCTACCTCTAACTTAAGGCCCCCTGGGCCCAGAATTGAAGTTTATTTGTCCTTAAACACCTGGATGACAAGAGCTTCCCCCCACCTCCCCACCCAAAGACCCATTAGGTGCCACAGGTCTCTGAAGCGCACTCACCATTGAGGAAGACGAGAAACACATTGGGGTAAGAGAGCTCTTCCCCGCATAAGAGATTCACGTCTTCGACGCCCAGGTTACCGGCCAGCTTAACAATGGGCCCGTCTTCCATGTCAGTGGTGATGTGTGTCATGAGGGCCAAGTTCTTCACCAGACCACATGCCTAAAAACAGAAGATTTCTAAGACTGACCGTTGGTAATACCAAGTATGGTTTGTGTCTGAAGAAAGCTCACCGCTTTGCTGGCAGCAACATAAAGCAGCACAGGCTCGTAGGGGACACTTGGGAGATTCAGACAAAAGGCTTAAAAATGTATACACGGAGGAATTTATCCTAAGGTAGTAAACAAGGGTTTAAACATAGGTTTAGCCTCAGAAATGCTCAGCAAAGTACTATTTGAAATGGCAAATACGGATGGCATCACGAATGCTCCCTCAAAAAAAGAAACTGATTACATAAGCTGTTATTCCCTGATGCCGGAACGCCATGGCCATTAAGACGACACTGCACAGGAACAGTAAAGGAAAACACTGATGGGTGTGGGTACCTGACAATATACAAGGGACCGGAAATGAGTCAGTCAACAAATTTAATGCCCAATATCCTATAAAGCTTCCTGGTAGAAAAGGCAAAGAAAAGACCAAAGAACCGCTCTGGTTAAAAGACAAAGGAAACATGGCAAGAAGCAAGTGTAATTATGGGTCAGAAAAGAGACACTGGCGGGGTAACTGGCAAGAACTGAATAAGGTCTAGATCCTATAATCTATGGATTATAATAATCCTGTTACCATTGTGAATTTCAGATTGATAACTTGAGCGATGGTCCTATAAAATGTTCATATTTGGGGAATCTAGGTAGGTGAGGGACCATGGAAATTCTTTTTACAATTTTTGCAACTTTGGTGTACATTTAAAATGACTTTAAAATGAAAAAGAAATAAAATATTCCTAAACTTTCATACAACCAAAACACAGCCTGAGACAACATACGAACAAGGACATAACACAGCAAGTAGAAAACAAAACACTTGAGACACGTAACGTGTAGAGTGTATCTTTGATTCTTTCAAGCCATCTGCTGTGGTGATGCACAAGACAGGTACTTCAAGGAGGTTAGCTGAAACAAACTCTGGGAAATTCAGTGTTCCAAAGCCCAATGGGTAGAAGTTATGTAAATCTGACAAGCCACATAATTCTAGTGTGAATTTCCATATGGCTTAAGATAAATTAGGAGCGGAATGGTAATTTTCTAAAAATCTTAACTCTATATGGACTTCTATTTTCACTTCCCCCGAGTCATAACCAATTCCTACATTCTGGAACTTAACATTTTTCACATGTCATACAAACATTTTGATTCATTCAGCAGATATCGGAAAACAAGGCTCTGGGCTAGAAGCTTGTGACGGAGTGGGAACCTAACAAGGTTCCTTCCTCTGGAAGTTTGCAGTTTGCAACGAGCAGAATTAGGTGATACCAACAATGGTCAGCATGAAGGAGAGAGGGCCGTGATGCAGAACCTCCGTCAGCTGCCCGGTTCTGGGCCCCTGCTGGCCGTCACTGCAAGTCTGATGCCCTCTCGGTACACCCAAGGAAAATAAGGAGTTGCTTAAAAAGAGATGCCCGGGACCAAAGGTGAGGAGTCTCTCAATTTTCTCTCACATTCTCACCCCCCCTCTTCATTGCATGGCTTGATTCTCGGGGACAGGCTAAAACAAGCAAGAACACGGGGACCGTATTTCTATTGAGGTGAGATACTAAATCGACTGCCTCTGTTGGCACTGGTTTTTGGATGACACTGATGATGTCCTGACAGGCTGCATCAGTTATTTCTCTGCCAGGTAAGTGGCTGACCCAAAAATGGATATGGCCTGGAGGAATGGGGACAGAAGCAGAACACCAGCAACAGGTATTAGCTCTGACATAGCAGAGACGCCGCGGGTACCTCACCTCTCCCTCAGGAGTGTCCGAAGGACAGAGCATTCCCCACTGAGATGGCTGGAGGGAACGAGGACCGCTCACTTTTCTTGTTTTTTCAAACTGAGAGGAGATTCTTGTCATCATGCCCAGTGCAGATATATACGACAAGCGAGAGAGCACTTGAGTCACACCCTGGCGGTCCATTTTAAATCTTTTTAGAGACCAATTTCCCTGTGAAGGGGGAAAAAAAAAAAGACATAAGACCACCTCTGATGTGCTCATATGCTGCCTGATATGTTGCAGTCGTTCTAAGAAGTTCATCACAGAGACGATTTCTTTGTGAAATTGGTGCCATGATGTATATTCAGAAATCAAAATATCACAGTTAAAACGAACATCGAGCCAGGTCACTCACTGGGGCTTTCTAAGGCTTTCATGAATATCACCTGTGTCTAGCAACCAGGTCAGGACGTTCTGATGTATCAACATTATCACATCACGGCGTTTACTTTCTGAAGAACTAATTATATCCTGAACAAGCCAGTTCAACCAGAGATTCCACTGGAAGCAGTAAGCTAATTAATAGAACACTAGCAGTTTCTCCACAAATTTTTAAGGTAAAAGTAGCTCGAAGCTCAAAGAGATAACTTCATGTGGGAATATGCCATTATTTGGATGTCTTCCAAAATCTGTCTGAATTAGAGGAAAATATAATAGAAAATGACCAAAATAATGACTCCAATAGCAGGTTATCAGCGACAATGAATAAATTGCAGGCTTCTTAATCAAGGTTAAAAATTGCATATATATTTATATAAAGAAATATATATTCTCTGTGGCTATCAATCTTAAAACAGGTTTATAGGAAATAAATCTTGAACATTTAGTTTATCTCCTATGCACTGAATATACTGTATTAAAAACACATACTAAATACTCTGAAAGATAATTTAAAGATGAAGGTTAGGAATGGTTAAATTTTCAGTTCATGGCGACATGAACAGTAGAAAACAGTATGCATAGAAAAGTGAAGTAGAAAATGCCCCCCCCCAAAATTACTGATTCAATAATCTTTCTGATTCAAAAGAAAAAAATCACATCTGCTAAATGGTGGGTCTTCACTTTTCTTTTGAGATTCTAATGAAAGCTATGTCTATTCTCTTGGGAAAAATGCAGATAGGCCCACAAACACAAAATTTTACATCCCACTTCCAGGGAAGGACTTATGGCTTCCAGGCTAAAAATGCTAACAGGAGAAAAAAATGTCAGAGTTTCAGAAGGGATAAGGTGATCCACTTGAAGTAAAATATGGGACTCTGGGGGAGTTTTCTCACAAACTAAAGCATAATCATTATTATGTAAGACCTATCACTGCAGAAATTTGAGGTTTCCGAAAACCTGGGAGAGTTAAATTATAGGAATAAACTGTCCATTACACAGCAAAGGAACAGAGCAAACACATTATTCCACGAGTTAACTTCTGTTACTTTTTCAGTTAACTCCTTTCCTGCTCTGAACGGGGGAGGCCGCGTAAACCAACTGGCACCCTGAGAGTAGGCGTGAGGAAGGTAAATAAATATTCTGCACAGAGCTAAAATAAGGCCGCAGCTGCTGGCAAATAGGAAGCAGGTGGGGAGTGAAGCCAAGATGTCCAACGAGAGGGTTTGTTCTAGTATTCTGCACGAGTCTTACGAAAGGGAGAGAAAAGGAACAGACAAGGAGTCTAAAACTGCCCTTCGGAGAAAACTCATTTGTTGAAAATATGCTACTAAATACAGAGAATTTTAGAGCTGATCCTCTCCTGGATGCTGACGCGCTGGGTCCACCTGCAACATGGTGTCCTGCAGACTTTTCGAGTAAGCAGTTTTCTCCAGGAGGTAAAGTGGTGTCACTAGGGGGCAAATGAACTACTCTAAAAAGCTATCGTGACCCGAAAATCATGGGTCGGGACACGAGGAAAAGTCATTCTACCAGACATGTGCTTGAGTGCTCTTTGGAGGCGTCTCTTCTAATACCAGGGATCTACTTTCACACAGGCGTGGGCCACAAAGAGTTGAACATGCCTAGATGGGCACAAAGGGCCTGGGTCGCCCCGAGTTAAAGGTAGCTGTCACCGCAGAGGCTGTTTGCACAGATCCACTGTCTAGTTTCTAAAGACACACGTGGCGGCAAGTCTGCCACGAATTCTTTCATTGTTAAGAGAATCGACGTGTTGTTATTCCACGCTACTCTGCTGGGGTGAAATCCCATCTGTAAAGCCAATCTTATGTCTGCCATACAAAACATGACAAGACTTCATCAGAGAGACGTAGAGTCGTGATGCCTTAAGAAAGGGAACCCAAACCTATCTGATAACCTTTTATGAAAGCCAGGGGCCCTGCACACATGGCAGCTGCCGAGGCCTGAATCCGTTGCTCACGTGAGGAACAGCTGATAGCCCTCTAAGGAATATAAACCTACAATGAAATGAAACATTCTGTATTGTTTCGGACAAAAGTTATCATTAATAAACCTACTTGCACCATGTCAGTTTTATCACAGAAAACAATGGGGAAAAGTGTCCATTGAAAGAACGGCTATGTCCAGTTAAACTAAAAGATTTTTCCTCCATGTAAGAGGATCTGTTTTCTTGTTGCCTTATACAACAGGGATGACAATTTGGCAATGAAGCTATATAGTAACAAAATTCCAAGTGACTGATATTTAAACTGCAGACTGTCTTTCAAAATAGAAAATTTATGATTTGTAAACACCTTTTAAATATATTTCTTCACCTAGAGTCCCAAAGTCCTTTAAACTTCCATTCCATGGAATCAATGTATAACTAAGTCACAAGACCCTAGCCAAATGGCTGAAGCCTTACTGTAGAAATGGCGTTCACCATGCCGTTGGTGATCTGGTCCTGACGCATGTGCTTCACGACATCAAACTGAGCTGCTCTTTGCTTAGGAATCACCTGGTCTGCAATCTTCTTCATTTCAGAATTAAATTTTTTGAATAAATCTTCAAAAAGAAGTGACAAAAGCTAAAAAAAAAAAAAAGCATATAGTGAAATTTCAAAATGCATTACTAGTCTATTTAATAAATGTTAGGTGTTTGTTAAACTGTTTCTTTAAAAAGATGGGGAAACTGCTTATCAATGAAAAAATATTTTAAAATTCAATTCGATAAACATGTACTTTTCTATGGGCTTATCACTATATGAGGCACTGGGAATGAGACCAAAAAAAAAGGATGACACAACTTCTGCACTGAAGGACATTTAATTTAGACCAGTCACTTCCAGACACTTAGATTTCACTGACCAATAACCTAAGTTTTAATTTTATAGATAAAGATAATTAAAACCCCAAAAAGGGGTGGAGGAGAAGAATTACTGTTTAAAAAAAGTCTGAAAACCCCAAAGATGTGGCGCCATTTGGACCTCTCCTATGTCCCTGGTAAAAACGTAAATCGGAACAACTACTTGGAGGATAGTTGCCATTAATCTAGTCTTCCCTAAACCCCCTCAGTTCCTCCCCTAGGTACATCCCCACCATAGAGCTTCTCAAACTTCAGCAAGCACAGTAATCATGCTCCAGGATTGTTAAAACGCAAATTGCTGGCTCCACCCCTATAGTTTCTAATTCAATAGGTCCAAGAATTTGCATTTCTAACAAGTTCCCAGGAGATGCCCAAGCTGCTGGTGGGGGAAGGGCACCTTGAGCATCACTGCCCTTCACAAATGTGCATCCATACAGATACAAGACGTTCACAGCAGCATTATCTGCATAAGCTAAAAACTGAAAGCCATACAAATAAGATTTAGTTAGATAAACTGTGGTGGACTCGAAATAATGGAACATACTTTTTTGGAGTTCAGCCGAGAACTAAGGTTGCAAGGCACCCAAGGGAACCGAATACAAGGGTTACGGTCTGGATGTCCAGGGAGAGACAGGACACATGACAGAGATGACATCTGACACAGAAGAAGAAATGGGACAAAATTTCAAGTACTTCTTAAATGCCAAATGTGAGCTACCACAGAAGCTTAGAATTCTTCGGAACCTCTGACACAAGAGGTTCTGCACCCACAAGTTCTCTTCTGTGGAGTGCTCCGAAAAGACTATTGTCAAACAAAAGACCTGAAAAAGATTCCTTCATTGGAACAAGCAACCAAACCCTGTCTCCCTCGACTTTTGCTCAGATGACGCAAACGCTTCAAGTTGCCAAAGAAGCGTCAGGAAACCCTCCTGCCCATACAGTTCCGGGAAAGGTGACCCACACTGAGAGAGGGATAGAAGCCTTCTGTCCCTGAGGCTGGAGAGGACAGCCCCCCTGCTCCCACCATAAGCCTTGCATCTAGTAATAAGTAACAGCAAGCCTACCGATTCAGGAAGCCCAGTGAACCCTCTGGTCACAAAGGCAGGAAAAAAGGACAAGACCAGATGGAAGAGGCAAGAGAAGCCAAACTGCATCTTCCCTGGGAGAAGAGCAGGAAACATGCTTGGGTCAAGGATCCTGCACTGGTACATAGCAAGGGCAGGAAAAGGAAAGCTTTGCTTTATAAAATTGGGGAACAGGGCAGAATGCCCATTCTTACTACTTCTACTTAACAAAGTATTTGCGGTACCGTTCACTGCACTAGGGCAAGAAAAAGAAAATATATAAATGTCAGAAACGAAGAAGTAAAACTGTCACTATAAGCAAATAATATGTTCACATAAGAAATCCCAGAGTCTTGGGGTGCCTGGGTGGCTCAGTGGGTTAAGGCCTCTGCTTTTGGCTCAGGTCATGATCCCAGGGTCCTGGGATGGAGCCCCGCATCGGGCTCTCTGCTCAGCGGGGAGCCTGCTTCCTTCTCTCTCTCTGCCTGCCTCTCTGCCTACTTGTGATCTTTGTCAAATAAATAAATAAAATCTTTAAAAAACAAAATCCTTGTAAAAAAAAAAAAAAAAAAGAAATCCCAGAGTCTTAAAAAACAAAACAAAACAAAAACTAGTAGACCCAATAAGTGAGTTTAGCAAGCCTGCAAGATACAAGGTTAGTATACAAAAAGAAATTGTATTTAAATTTTTTTTAAAAATTTATTTGAGAGAGGGAGGGAGGGAGGAAAAGCATGAGCAGGGGTTAAGACAGAGGGAGAGGGAGAAAGAAAGTCTCAAGCAGACTCCATGCAGACCAAGGAGCCCAAGGCAGGGCTCAACCTCATGACTCTGAGATCATGACTTGGGCCGAAATGAAGAGTTAGGCTCTTAACTGACTGAGCCAGCCAGGCACCCCAGAAAGAAACTGCATTTAAAACATTACTGAGAGGGGTGCCTGGGTGGCTCAGTGGGTTAAAGCCTCTGCCTTCGGCTCAGGTCATGATCCCAGGGTCCTGGGATCGAGCCCTGCATCGGGCTTTCCGCTCAGCAAGGAGCCTGCTTCCCTTCCTCTCTCTCTCTGCCCGCTTCTCTGCCTACTTGTGATCTCTGCCTGTCAAATAAATACATAAAATTTAAAAAAAAAAATAAAACATTACTGAGAGACATTAAAAAGAATCTGAGATACACTATGTTCATAGATTAGAAGATTCAGCATTATTTAGACATCAATTCTCCCCAACTTATTCTATAAGTTCAATCAAAATATCAATCAAAAACTAGGCTTTTTTTTTTCCAAAAACGGAATTGCTAATTCTAACATTTAACTAAAAATGTTAAAATTCCTAAGTTTATGATGATAGAAAGAAAAAAACCCTTCTGTGGAAGAAACAAGAGAGCTAAAACAATATTCCATAAACTGGGTAAAAAAAAAAATCTAGCAAGCATTTACCCTGCCTTTCCCATATAAATTATGTCTCAGAGTAACCAAAGAGATGATAAATAAAAGTATTCTTTATTGAAAATCCTAGCTAAAAAAAAGCAGAAAGAGTAAATTAGAGTATCACTACTTTGCATGCCCTAATCAAACAATGGGTAATAGAATGATCATCATCAGCTGTTAAATAAAACCATCAGGATAGGGGCGCCTGGGTGGCTCAGTGCGTTAAAGCCTCTGCCTTTGCCTCAGGTTATGATCCCAGGGTCCTGGGATCGAACCTCACATCGGGCTCTCTGCTCAGCAGGGAGCCTGTTCCCCGCCCACTCCCCCCTCCTGCCTCTCTGCCTACTTGTGATCTCTGTCAAATAAATAAATAAATAAATAAACTCTTTAAAAAAAAGAAAAAAATTTTTAAAAAATACTGAGAGCCAAACATTAAAAAAAAAAATCAGGATAAAAGATGATGGGGAACTTTACAGTAGATAAATCAGGGCCCCACACACCTAAACCCAATGATCATCAATTCCAATGACACAAAGTATAGAAACAACCAGTCATATTCTCCCTGATAGGCTGATAGGCTACAATAGCCAACTGCACAATGCAACCCAGGAAGCATTCTAGCTAAAAAAGAATTTAAAAAAAAAAAAAAAAAAAGGAGATCTTGAATATAATCCAGCCTCTGAATTTGATTCCTGGTTTACAAAAAATTTAGAGGACAGAGAAATATATAATATAAAGATGCCATGAGGATACTATCAGCAAAACCCAGAATTACAAAAAAAAAAAAAAAAAAAAAAATTCTTTAAATAAGGAAAGTGCAAATCAATACCACACGGAGATGCCACTTTACACCTAGACAAAAGTGTTCAAAGTCTGATACTAAGGCACAGGACAGAAGTCATGAGGAACTCCTACACTGTACAACAAATACTTGGGAAACCAGTTCGATATTCTCCAGTTAAACTGAAGATTTAACTTGACTCCAGGGCTTGGCATTCCTATTTGTAGAGATTCTTGCATATTGGCACCAGAAAATATAAATAAGAATGTTAATATTTTTTTTAAAAAGGGAAAATCATAGAAAGGAATGATTGGTAAAATAAAGTGTTATTTATCATAAATATACACACGCCTTATATACCATATCATATTCCATAAATACAACGGTACATAATGCCAAACTGGAAGTACAGTGACACGCAACAACATAGACAAATGTTAAAAACAATGCCAAGTGAAGAAAAATGTTGCTGAAAAATGTATATGGTATGAATCTATTTTTATAAAACTAAAAAATAAGCAGACCTTATTGCAATAAAATATTTAAAAATTCTAAATTAAAAATTTTAATAATATAATTTTAAAAAGGGCAAAAATTCAGGATGGGAGAAGAAAGAGGAGCAGAGTAAGAAATACACAGATGAATGGAATGGTATTAATAATGGTTGATTATTAAGAATTTCTCAAGAGTGGCTCTGAGGGTACTGATTTTATTTGTACCCTTCATAACTGACATATATGTAACATTTTAATTTTTATCTTCATGTTAAAAATTACATAATAAAAATTAAATGATATTAAACCATGAGGACTATCTGAAACAGTATAACCACAGGAGCCAAATCAATGGGATGGAACAGAAAGTCCTAAAAACAGACAAGGATGGCTCTGTTCCCAGAACTGTTAAGAGTAGCTCCTACCAGATGGACTCACCTGCTGATAATAGTTATAAAGTCTGGACAAAATATTAAAACTACCTGAATGATGGGGAGGCCACATTGGTAAGAAGGGTCCAAGCTACACTGAGAAGCTAAAATTCAGAGAGAGAGACAACCGTGACCTTACTGGATTGACCACCCAGATGAAAAAGATCTGAGCTATGGGAGAAAACCCCCAAATTATGTGTATAAACTTAGCCCAAATCTTTGGCTGACCCCTGAGGTGTGGCCCAAGTCTTTCCACTGCCCCAAATCTGGGTGGAGGTTGTAACTGCTTCTCCCAATACAGTAGAAATAAAAAAAGCTGAAGACCAGGTCACTGAGGCCCCTTGGGCTCTGTCTCATTCATGGGAAACATTCGTTCAGAGCCCAGAGCCACTGATGGCACATCACTGGACAGCTCAGGTCCTCGGCAAGAACCTCCCAGCCCTCCGCACAACCATTAGCAGAACACAGCCAACTGACCTCCACCACCCTAGGTGAAACGAGAATCAAGCAGCCAAATCCTGCCTGAATTCCTGACCCTCAACTGTGAGTTGACATGAAATGGTGGTTGTTTTGGGATAGCATGTCACGTAGCAACAGATAACCAGGACATCATTTACGAAAAGTTCCTGGAACTAGATAGAAAGGTGGCTCATTACTAATAAATAGCAGGCATGCTTCTTCAATAATCAAATAATCAATAATCAATAATCAAAAGTTTGACCTATTCGTAATGTAAGTTACTAACAAAACATTAAAGTAATATCACGGGGGTGTGACATATACACTATTTACTTACAAGGGAATTCTCAAACTCAGTGAAACCATGTAAGCTAAAGATTTCCCAAGTTCCATACGAGCTATATTCTTGAATGTTTATAGCCCATAGGTAGATTTTGGACTCAGAAGGAAGAAAATATTGAAAGCAAGTGAGTTTTCTCATTTGTAAGTAGTAAGCTACTTGCTACTGAAGAATTTCCAAAGCGGAATGTGATTTTAAGTTAAGACACGTTTTTCCACTTTCCTACTAAAATCAACTTTGCAGATAGGAAAGCCAGGATTTTAGACTTGAATGTACGATGTCAGAAGCATTCTAAAAAGAAAACTTCCTCCTCTGAGAGCTTATTAAACCTTTCTCCCACTCAGACCCAGCAGCCTCACTGCTGGGAAGAAAGGATATGGGAATGGAAGCAGGTGCAGAGGGGTGAGCAGGATGGAGAGGCCCACTGCAGCAGCTTCCTGGGCAAACTGGCAAAAGGGACTTGAATAAGCATCCTGAACAGAAGCAAATGCCCTTCATCTAAACCACAAAAGGTCAGCTCTATTTTAATGAGCCCCCCACACTTAGACTTTCGTGTCTCAAATTATGACAAAGATTTTTGGATTCCAGCTGAATTTGTTGTGGCCCCGATTCAAACACAAGGAAACACCTCTAGTTCTAAACAAGTAAAACCTGAAGGCACGCTCAACAGAATTACTGCCTCATTACATTTCTCCACCTCTAAATTTTCGGTTTAAGAGAAATTATGTTCTCCAGTTCACAGGGCAGTGAGAAACTACAGGGCCACATCGCACAATGAGCCACATTTTTTAGGTCAAGAGTAAAATGATGAAAAGAGATGAAGCACTGGCTATAATATTCGTACGGGGCCTGCCAGCCTGTGTAGGACAGGAACACTAAGAGCAAATTATATTTAAGGGAAAAAATGCTGACAGCTCATCAATTGATTTGCAATGAAAATGCTAAAAAAAAATTAATAAAGAAGTTAAGCTGCTGAAATACAGTTTCACCAATTAGCTTAATGTCAGAGAATTCTAATTAGGCGTCTTGAGATTGCTATTTAGTGTTAAGCCTTCAGAGTGCCAAATTCTCCTTTTCACACAAACTGGTTGCAAAATTAAAGACATTAGGCAGCCTTAATTACATTATCAGAACAGCTGGGATTAGGCAATCTCTGAAGTCAAGACGGCATTCTTTTGTCACAGGGTGGAAATCCCTGGCTTTCCAGGGTGCCGGATTTTTGGTGCCGTTCCATATCTCACCCATACAAAGCAAGCTGCATTAGAAACAAAAAATTTGCAGACAAAGAATAGAGTAATGCTCAGCAAATAATGAACACATTACCGAAAAAGAAAAGGTAGGTGAAAAGATTAAGCCTGAAATCGGTAGGTTTTGCTAACACCTCTACTGGCGGCTGGCCTGCCAGCCCTCTGGTGGCAGAGAGACTGCGGGAAAGCTCTTCCACTTGGCCAGTGGAAGGCAGCTCTGTTATCTAAAGCTGAAGCACATTATACTCCCTCGTCCCACGGGCTGTGAAATTAGCAGCTATTGTTTTCCCACATTTTTGCCAACACAATGCCTTTTATGTCTTTACATTGTTTATAAAGCAATGTTTTCTTGCGCATGGGAACCTCTTTTTAATTCTAATTTTTAAGCAACAGGATAGTCTCTCCTCTCCTGACTCCATTCCTTATTCCGCTAAACAATCAACATTTTTTTCGTGGCCTCATTTAACAGCAAGATTTTTTCCTGTTAAGAAACTAAAAATTGGGGCTGATGGTGATGGGGACACCCGTAATAATACCCTGAACAGAGGTCAATCTGAAGGTGGCAGAAAACCCACCTGCTAGCACCAACCAAGAACCACATGGAACCTCCCCCGTATCCCAGACACTAACCCTTCTCCGAAATCTAAAACTGCTATCATTTTTTAATCCCAGTCTTTAAATTGTAGTTGTAGTATCTGTTATCCTAGGCACCATCATCTGTCATCTGGAATATTATTACCACAGCCTCCTAACTGGCTCACTTCCTTCCCTGTTTGTCTCCAAATCTGATCTTTCTAAACTGAAAATCAGAGCGTGTCACCTGCATGGTTAAAACTCTTCCGTGGTTTTCCACAGCAAGGAAGCGCAATCCAAACCCCCTTGCATGGCCCCCAGGCTAGTTCTCCAATGTCCTCCCCACCTCCACAGCTCCTGCCCAGCCCAGTGACCGTCTCCCAGCTCCCCAGGCTAGAACTGTGCAGGGATGGGCACACTCGCAACGGTATCTTACTGGAATGCAGTTCCCAAGGTTGCAGGAGACTGGCTTCTCCTCACTGACATCTCAGGAGGAATGTCTGAGGGCTCACCTTAAAATACATCCCTTTTGTCAAAGAAATCTTTCCTGATCATCCCGACAAAAGTAACATCCCTTCCCTCCACCAACACCCCAGCTCTCTAACATTACCCTGTTTGGGGTTTTCTTTAAACACATAAGACTATTTCCTACTATCTCATTTCTTTCCTGTTCATGTGCTCACGGTTCCTCTCCCATCAAAATGCACTTTGAGAGCAGGTGCCTCACAGAGTGTCACTCACTGACACATCCTCTGGTGCCTAGTAGCTTTACCTGGGGCTTTGAGGGACAAGTATCAGTGACTCTTGTCCTCGATGAGCTGACTGTCTAATAGGGAAAGAAGCTTGCAGGTAAAGAATCATGCATACTTCAGCATGTAAATATAGACATGACCTAAGAAGACAGAAGTTTCAGAGGGAGACTCAAAGAATGAAGAATGGGCGGGAACTCCTCACTAGGGGGAGGACAGAGGGAGACGAGGCAGGGGCCACTGAGGCAGAAGGCATAACTCAAAGGCAGGGAGGATGAAAGAGCATCCCGGTGTGCTTGGGAAGGAGGAAGTGGCCTGCCCTGGCGGGAGGCAGGGCTGAAAAGCTGTGCTGGTGGGAGATCGCCAGGAACCCTGGAAGCCCTGCTTAAGACGCTATGCTCTGCCCTACAGAGCTGTCAGACTTTCATGAATTCCACAGAGGAGCTGCAGGGGAAGGGCAAGCAGGCAGAGAAATAAGCCCATAGATCCTAAGTCAGGCAGGAAGGCTCCCCTTTTATCTATTTTAACACTAGGAGTTCGAGGAAGCATTCATGCTCTGAAAAACCTTGAACCCCACACCTGAAGCACTGCTGACATAAAGCAAGCAAATCACCTGTCCTGCCAACTCCAGTCGCTTGTTACCGTAATAGTCCCGGTCATCCACTTTGTTATCTCCCTGGGCCAGAATCACTCTTCGTACCATCACGGCAGTATAGATACACTTCGCTCGGAAATTGAATTCTTTAACCTGTAATTCAGGAGTTAGAGAAAATTTCTGAGACCGTGCACGTTAGCCGCTACCAACTCCTTCTTTCCCTGTACATTTCATGCCTCTCCTTCAAAGAGGGGGCGCCCACCAACCCTCCCTGGGCTGGTATTTAACTCGCACTTGCCTCTTCCTTTCCCTGGGTCCTGAGGCACCATGGCAGAAGGCCAGGACACTGCTGGGTACAGAAAGCCTGCTTGCAAAAGCACTGGGGAGCCAGAGACACTCACTGTTGCTATTTGACTTTAAAACGGTCTTTCCAGTCATCCAGAGGAGTTTAAAGTTCTGTTGAGTCCCAGCTTTCATAGTAAGAATTTTCTAATTCTTTGAATTAGCTCAAAAGACATACAAATGGCAGCCAAAGGGCAGAATCAGAGATCTGTATGGTTTTTTTAGCCAGCAAGGTATTTTAAAGTAAGAAATTCCTGTGTTTATGTGGTCACTCTCCATTTCCAGAGAGCCCTCGACTTTCCTTCATGATCAGCTCCTAGCGTGTGCGACCCCTGAATCAGATCATTCACAAACAATATACGTGGTAACTCATTACAAAACCAGACTATTTGGTTAGCAAGACTGTCTAACAAATAATTCTATCACTTAGAGTAACATTAGCTTAGAGAGGAATGATAACTCTTGCCCACACCCCACAGGCCAACAGGGCCAATCTCTGTTTAATGATAAATAAGTAAGAAGTAAATATAATTGACCTTTGAACACTGTTAGAGGCACCAGCCCCTCACACATTCAAAAATCTGTGTATAACTTTAAACTCCCCCAAAGCTTAACTACTAATAGCCTACTGCTGACCAAAGCCTTACTGATAACATAAACAACACATATTTTGATTGTTATATTATATGCAATTATTTTCTTATAATAAAGTAAGCTCCAAAAAATGTCGTCAAGAAAATCATAAGAGAAAATACATTTACAGCATTGTACTGTACTTGCTGAAAGAAAAAAAGCAACACATTTCTAAGTGGACCCATGTAGTTAAAACCCACGTTATTCGAGAGTCACCTATATCACGCATGGGTTCTGGGATCAGAGGAAGGATTCTAGCTCTCTCTCTGACCAGTAACCGGCTAGGGGACAAGACAAACCATCCAGCCTGTCTGGACCCAAGCGCCTTCACCGGAAGTAAAGGAGGCTGGACAGTGTGAACTCTGAAACTCAAGGTCTAAGGGATGAACCATCCAGAACTTTAGGAAGTGTCTATGGTGGTAACAGTAGCACAAGAGGGAGAACATTCTTTAGGCCACAGAACCACACACTTAAACATGGTCAATTTTATGTCACGTATTTTACAATAAAAATGTGCTGGCCTTTCAGGAAGACAGACAAAAAGAAAACCACCTTTCTCAAAGAAACTAGATCTTAGAATCATTTTTAGTAATAATCCATATTTATGTGAATTCTTAAGCAAATAAGACTAGTTTGATAATTTTAGCTTATACACAGATACATTTCTTCATTCTGATTATAATATGGAATTTAATAAAAGTACATATTTTGTTTTCTGGAAAAAAAAAGTATATGAGCACAGCACTGCAAGTCTGTTTCATTTAAAAACATCTAACACCACCTCTGTCCTTCAAAACCGTGAGACAGAGTAGTAGCTCTCGTACATGTGTGAACACAGGAAACCATAGTTTTAGATTGAAACAAGACCCACAAGAGAATAAACATGATGCTAATGACAGCACATGGCTAACATTCCCCAAGTACAAATAATCTACTGATAACGGAAGGTTATTTCCATGGGGCAGCCCAATCTTTTTAGAGTCTCTCTCTTTTCTTACGGAACTAGATATTAAATAACGTGAACCTGCAGAACCTGCACCCAAAGTTCTCTGGCAGACGGGCCCGTGGGGCCCCCAGTTCTCAGGGGCACAGGTCCTACCCACCGGCACGTGCGTCAGGATGGTAGAAGCCAGGAGCTCTCTTGCCTCTTCTATCTTCGTCTTCTTTGGTCCACCTCCCCACATCCTTTGCCTCCTTACTTTGTTCCCTATATATTTTAATGCCTATAAAAACAAAATATCATCATGTTTGAGTGACACCCGTCGGAGGGAATCTATTAAACACCTACCCAAGCAAAACACTATACACAAAATGACGAGGATCCTGGATACAGAGAATGCTGCAAAAATCATCTGTCATGAATCAAAAACAAAAAGTTGCATTATATGCTGTCCAATAAACTAGTTCCCTTTTTATAATTTGTTTCCTTACTACAAAATTGATACCTGATCACTGTAGGAAACTTATAATATATAAATGAGAAGATGTGTACACACAAACACACATATACACACATTAGGAATATGAAGCAGCCACCTTCCTCCACCCAGAGAGAACCACAGTCCACAGTTAATATTCCAGAGCTGTACTTTTTTCCCCCTCAAAAAAGGAATCACACCATGTGAAGACCTCTATCCCGAGAGCTATTTTATGCTATTTTCACAGACTAAAAGCTTTAATAGTATTGGGATGGCTTACTGTTAAAATTTTCTCCAGACTGATGAGTAGGCACATCGTAACTATTCCTGGAAATTAATACTCCTGGAGGTTTTTTTTTAAAAAAACAACAATCAGGGATGCCTGGGTGGCTCAGTCAGTTAAGTATCTGCCTTTGGCTCAAGTCATGATCCCGGGGTCCTGGGATCAAGTCCCACATCAGGCTTCTCCCTCTGCCTTGGTGCTTCCCCGCTTGTACGCTCTCTCTCTCTCTCTGATAAATAAAATCTTTAGAAAAAGAGAGAGATTAAAAAAACAAGAAAAACAAAAATCAATTGATTCCAAAAATTGACATGCAAATGCACAAGACCTGGAATAGCTCAAACAGTCCTGAAAAAGAAAAGGTGGAGGATTGCTACTACCTCCTTTTGATTAGAAAACTATGGTAAATCAAGACAGTGTGAGACTGGCATAAGGGCAGATAAATAGATCAATGGAACAATATGTCCAGAAATAAACCCAGGCTTTTATGGTCAGAGGATTTTTTAAAAAGATTTTATAAATCAATAAAAATAAATACATTTGACAGAGAGAGCGAGAGAGCACAAGCAGGGGGAGCAGCAGAGGGAGAGGGAAAAGCAGGCTCCTTTGCACTCGGGGCTTGATCCCAGGATCCTAGGATCATGACCTGAGCCAAAGGCAGATGCTTAACCAACTGAGTTACCCAGGCACCCCTGGTCAGATGATTTTTGACAGAAGTACTAAAGCAGTTCAACAGGTGAGGGAAAATCTTTTCAACAAATGATGAAATACCTACATATAAATATCTACAAAGTAAAATGTTAACTTTGACCCATACGTCACACCAAACAAATAAAAAAATCCGTTTATCTTAGAAATAAACATAAAAACTAAAACTATAAAGCTTCTAGAAAAAAGACACAAGAAGAGGGCACCTGGGTGGCTCAGTGGGTTAAGCCTCTGCCTTTGGCTCCGGTCATCTCGGGGTCCTGGGATCAAGTCCTGCATCAGGCTCTCTGCTCAGCAGGGAGCCTGCTTCCTTCTCTCTTTCTGCCTGCCTCTCTGCCTATTTGTAATCTCTGTCTGTCAAATAAATAAATAAAATTTAAAAAAAATAGGAAGAGATTTTCTTGCCCTTGGGGTAGGTGAAATTTATTTACACAGGACAAGGAAATTGCTAACCATAAGACAAACCAAAAAACCTCTTGATAATTAGATTTTATCAAAATTAAAACTGCTCATCAAAGTTACGATAATGAACAGGGAAGCAATGGACAGAGAGAAAATAGTTACAATAATAAATGTGACAAGGGATTTATACCCAGATACTTTTTTTAAAAAAAGGGACTAGAAATTCAATACTAAAAAGATAATTCAGTGAGGAAAACAAACAAAAGATCTGGATACGTCACTAAGAAAGTCAGTAGTAAGTCCATGAAGAGTGTCCAGCATCACTAGTCATCAGGGAAATGCATACTAAAACCATAATGGGACACACAACATCCAACACCTAGTAGAATGAGTAAAAAATTAAAAAGACAGACAAGACCAAATGTCAGTGAGGACAGGAAGCGATCAGAACCCTCACGCACTGGGGGTGGGTGGGGTGGCAGATAGACTGCCAAATGGTAATTCCTTTGGGAAAAGGTTTAGCAGTTCCAACTTTATCAAAGTTACATACACAACTGCTCTTTGATCCAACAATCCTATTCGTAGGTATTTCTCCAAGAGACATGCTGACCTGTTGAGGCAAAGACTTGTACAGGAATGTTTACAGCAACTTTATGCATAAGACCCAGAGTGAAAAAACCAAATGTCCATCCACAGGAAAAGATAAACCACGGGATAGTCATACAGTGTGATACTGCTCAGCAATAATGGCCAAATGACATGATATCTCTGACGGTACGCTCAGAAGAAGAAACTGGACACAAAAGAGTATGTTCTGAACAATTTCATATAAAGTTCTAAAATAGGCAAAATTAACCCATGGTGAAAAATCAGAACAGCAAGGAAGAAAATCAGAGGATGGAGGTAAAAAGGGACTAAGCAGGGACATGAGGGAACTTCCCCCGGGGTAATGGAAAAATATTCCACATCAATTATGTAAAATTATGCAATTAAGATTTGTATATTTCAGCACACATAAACTGTACCTAAAATATGAAGTATTAAGAACAAATCAAATAGTGGATGCGAGGAGTACGTGAAGATTCAGATGAAACAAGACGGCAGACTGTTGGTAATTACTGAAGCTGGGTGATGGGCACAGGGGGTTCATACTGCTCTTCTGTATATTTTGTGCAAGTTGTTTTTCCACAATAAAAAGTTTTTAAAGAGGATAATTTTCAAACAATAATGAATGCATTTTTTTTTTTTTTAAACTGGCTGTAAGAAAAAGGGGCTGGGATTCCTGATTCTTTAACTTGGAACTCCTGTCCCCAGTTATGTGCCTGGGAAATTTCTGTGCTTCAAAACCTAGCTCAGGTATCACTTCTTCACCTACTCCTTTTCTCTGCTATGTGAATTCCTTATGCATAAGGAACTAAGTGCTTTCATTCCGCTTTAGACCCTGGCTGTATTTTAACTATTTTCAAGTATGTCATTCCTACTAGACATTGTGTCATCTTTTTCTTTGGTTCCTGATGACTAGTTCAGGGCCAGGAATGGAATGGAACTCCTCCGTGGTAAGATCAGGACACCATAGGACCCTCTCCGTTTAGTGTCCATTAGAGCATATGAAAAATTCAGATGCACCAACCCCTGCCACTGTGACCTAGCAGTAAGTAGGACCCAGCACTGGATAAAAGCAAGCCCACAGTCGGCGGAAACTGCCAAGAGGCAGGCAGTTCAGTCTTCCCTCAACTGAGCTGTCCTCATGAAATTCTGGTCTTCTTTCCCTTGGGAAAGAAGCTAAAGATTCTTCACTTTGAGGAAAGAAACAGAGTAACACAGGGGCCTAGTATCCCTTCTGAGTTAGCCTGCAGTCAGCTTTTTCCTGGCATAATAATGTTATCATGGCTACGCAGTGTGAGGGCTGGGGTGAGAGCCCAATCTGGGCATGAACAGGTTAACATGACACCCCCACCCCCGCCCCGTCGTGCATCCTACCCTCTGAAGAGGTTTATAAATAATTTCTTCTCTCTACGCCACAGCCCTTGACGAGAATGATAGAAAATATCCATGAGCAAGACCCAGCAAGTGGCTTTGTGGGCAGAAGGAATGGAGGAGAGATACCAAGGGAAGCATTAAACACAAACACAACTCAGGTGTTAAGAAATCCACTAAGTGCCATGTTGCCAAAAGTTCACAACGCACTTGCTACTTGCTCACTCACGATAACATAGAATATCCATATTGCCCTAACTCGTATGTGGTACTTACCAACCATTTTGGATTATGCATGCCTCAAGAGCATTTTATTAGTGGCAGATTATTAATCCCTGCTCTAATCCAGCACACCAGAGTATGAGCCATATTCATGATATACTCTGTTTGCATATTCCCGTCTCTGAACTGAACTTCTTTCATTGAGTTAGCTAATGTTTTCTGTCAGCACCTGTATAGCAGAAATAAATGATTTCCCAACCCACTATTTAGCCCTGCTCACACAGCTCTGTGATGCTAGGGTAACAGGGCTATCTGAGCACCAGTGATGCCGTTTGTTATAAAAGGGATAACGGATCTCACTGCGTCCACTGAAAGATTGTTAAGGTAGACCGCTTTTCCCGAATGTTACACGTTTAGAGGAGAGCATGTATCTCCCCAAACCGGGCCAATGCCTGGGTATTCTTTACGTTTCCTCTTCATGTTCTTGGAACCCTTGGACAATATAATTCCAGTCTGTAACAAAGACTCATGCTCACTATATATTTCATTTTCAGTAAAGACCAAAAATAGAACCTCCTAAATCCAAACTTCTCCTGATGCTGCCTACTCAAGAACTTGAGTTGACTCTTACTTAACTGCATGAAAAGAAGGCAGAGATAAGAATAATCCTTACCGATTTGTGCTTTGGAATTATATACACTTACATATGATGATTAACCTTAAATGTCTGTCTGGCTCAGTCTATGAAAATATCAATAGAGGTGTGATTTTTCAGAACACACACTAACAGATAGAAGTGGGGAAATGCTATCTCTTTACGCATCCTGGGTAACAAGAAAAACACCACCTGGAATTTATACCTCATTGTACGTAACCCCCAGAACAGACGATGTATATACAAATAAGTAAGCACCGTCTACCGTGCTTCTATAGCAGGAATCCCTCCCAGGACGGCTATGAGACGCACTGCCACGGACTGATACTTAGCAAAGCACTTTATAAATGTGGGACTCGGCATCCGAGGTGTGGCTGTGAGGGCTCCAGTCACAAGGGCAGGGAAGTACAATTGTTTTCATTATTCCTTATTTCTATTATGTTTAGTGTATGTGTATGCTGTGTGTGAATATGTATACACACGCACACACACACACATATACACATATATATATGAAAACAAGAAACTAATCTTGTTCTAAAATCCCCAAGGTCCAGCTAGGAGTTCTTTAGCAGGTCGATGAAGCTTGTACTGGTAAAGGGTTTCTGATCCTGGCTCTTCTTGCTGATGACACCAGGATTTCAGAAAAAGGGACTGAGCCCATATACAACTGGACATTGAAAGTAGGGAAGAAAAAGGGAAATTGAGGAGAAATGAAGAAAAAAGTCTTCTACACTAGAGTTGCTGTAGTTCAAAACATATATTAGGGCAACTGGGTGGCGCAGTAGGTTAAGCGTCCAACTGTTGATTTCAGCGCACATCGTGATCTCAGGGTCATGAGCTCGAGCCCCACATCAGGCTCTGTACTCAGAGCAGAATCTGCTTAAGATTCTTTCTCTCCCTCTGCTCCCACCCCCGCACTCTAATAAATAAATAAATCTCTTAAAAAAAAAAACAACCCCAAAAACAAAAACATAGATCACTCAGGCAAATAAGTGAAAGAAGAGTACTTGCTATTTTATCAGAACAAAAGCCTCTTGGACACATATCCCCCTTCAGAGTTAGACACCATAGGCTGATAATTTATCAAGGCAGACTCCTTCCTCCAATTCCCAAAACACAGGTCAAAGAAGCTTCTCTACTGTTCCTCCCAACTCCCCAACACCCTCCCACACCTACACCCCAAGAAGTCACTGCATCTGATGCTTTATGCACAAGCAACATTAAATCTCCAATTCTCTTTCATAGCAAAGGACGACATGAAAAGACACACCTGCATCTGTGTGAAAATCTGAGCTTTCTGGCACTCTTCCAAGCTGGGCCCAAATGCAGCCATCACGTGCTCCTCTGTTCCAATCATCTGTACAATTTCCTGGTCACTCTCAACACCCATGGCCTAGGAAGGAAAGAAAAGATAGAAAGAGTGTTGGCTTTGTGTTAACTCACTGACATTTGCTTATGCTAATTTGGCATTGTTTGTGGGTATTACTTCTAAGCAAAAGCTAGCTCTTTTCTCAGAAACGGTGCCATCTGGCATTGGCAGCCCCAGCCCAAGCTGCAGAAGAACCTGAAATAGAAATTTTGATTGGGAAGAGGAAAACAAACATTCTCAAGCACTTTTTTGCATGTGTGCAATCTTCTAAAATGTTTGGATATCCTGCAAGTGTCATCGTGAAAAAGGAGGTAGGAAGGTATAGCGGAGACACTGGTCATGATTATGAAAGCAAACCAGAAAATTAAAACA